>JAHWFO010002816.1:682458-728667 GCA_023313115.1 Rhysida immarginata
AGAAATCGTAGAGGCATACATTACCAATTAAGATCCGCTCCAATTCAAGGCGCAGAGGGTTCTGCCGAGTATGAATGAAGGGAAGTTGTATTTCTCCTTACAAAGACGGTCTCGTTCAAAAATGAATATCTTTGAGCAAAAGTTACCCCTTTTAGACAAAGACTGTGATCCAACGATTGAATACTCTAACTATCGGGAATCCGGTGAGTTGCCTCGTTGTTTTAATCATGACGCCGGCTAGACGAGCCCCTTCTTCAGTCACATCCTTCTTTTATCCTCATTTTGATTACTTCTCTGCTAACTCTTCCAACTCCTTCTTAAATAAATACAATCACAAAACTTCAAAACTGTTAACTTTAGGGTAAAAATAATATCTTAGGCTATAGAAATCATTAACTGGTTTGAATCCTTACTTTTTAATAGATCCATTATTAAGTACCAAAAGGTGCTTTATGCAATCAGTACAGGGAATGCTATCTATTTTCCAACAAAAACGGATTAAAACAAATTTACGGGTGTTTCACGTAGGATTCTCATTTTTTGCCAGTGTTTATAAGGTATCTCAGTATTTTTGTAACTAATAATCTTGCAATATATAGAGACTAGAGTTTCCCATATCGTCATCTTGGAATGTCTGATTTATTTCACCGAGATCGGTTTCCGAAGAGGCAGAATCCTGAGCACGGAGAGTCGGTCTCTCGCCAGCGAGAGACCGTGAAACCAAATTCAGCCGGACACTCTACGCGTCTCCGCGGTTTCGTTTGAGTCATTAATTTTAATATCAGTCGATATGCGATTAGAAAAGATTAAGGAAAGCTTCTTACCTGAGCTACAGATAAGCCACCCGCCATTGATAGATTCCAGATATCTATCTTCATTCTTGAGCTTCTTTGTTGGCCTACCACTCTCTAAGGCTACGGCTATGCAGACGCGAATATAGTGCGAGCGAGAGATATCTGACGTCATCACATTCGCAAGTTATGTTTAGCGAGCGAATTTTTAAGTTCTCTCTCTCGTCGTTTCTCGCCGTAGGTGATTATACAGAAGCGAATTTTTCTCACAAACATGGCTGCCATTTCACGTGCAAGTAGACATCTTGCAATAAAAATGGACTACTGCCCATGTGCAGCGTTGAGCGAGATTTGGCAAACAGCGAGAAAATCAAGCAGTGTCAGATACGAGCGAGAAACGTATTTTCGCTCTCGCGTGCGATGTTTCGAGTGTCTCGCATCTGCATGATCGCATCTACGCGAGCGTGATGACGTCAGAAATCGCTCGCCCGCTCTAAATTCGCGTCTGCATGGCCGTAGCCTTAGAGAGTGGTAGCGAATTCACTCTTAGGCTACGGCCATGCAGACGGACAAAGACTAACAAGGACTCAAGGAAACTACTAATCCACAACAAAAGTTTATTCATACGAATGCGCATTTCGGCAGCCGAGCTGCCTTCGTCGAGCTGCCTTAATCCTTGTTAAGCAGAAGCCTGTGCACGGAGAGTCGGTCTCTCGCCAGCGGGAGACGATGAATCCAGACTCGGCCGGACGCTGTACGCGTTTCCGCGGTTTCATTTCGTTAATTTTAATATCAGTCGATATGCGTTTAGAAAAGATTAAGTAAAGTTTCTTACGTGCGCTTCAGATAGGCCACCTGCCACTGAATGGAGCAACTTCAGCTAAGAATCATTAGATAGCGCCTCCCTGTTTTTGCTTCAATCAAAACTTTTCTTTCTAGCTAATCAGTGACCAAAAACCCCCTGCCAACTGATTGATCGTCTTTATATTATAAAAAGTAGTAAAAAATATTTCTATTTCATTTCCTACGGAATGATGGCACTTGAAATGCGCCTATATAGAGTAAAAGACCATTTTGTTACCAAATGGATCTATAGTTTGGATCTTTCTTTTTATTTATAAGCATTCACAGTTTGGTTACCTTTTTAATTTTGTATCGGAGTCCTCCTATCTGCCAGATTTTAAGCGCATATCCCCGTTAATATAGGAATAATTCACTTAGCACCGCGATACCTAGTGTAAGACCGACCACGGAGAAATTAGTTCTCACAGGCGGTAGTCGGGTGGACTTCATTCGGCCGGGCAAGAAGGCAAAAGTCCGTGCCTTTCCATTCTCGTTCCCACAAACAAAATTGCTATTGATCATGTTTATTGTCGATAAATCAGCTTAGTATTCAGATGTAACTGCTGCTTATGAGTCTTAACCCTTCCCCCCCCCCCCCCCAAAAAAAAATCCTCCCTTTCTATTGTACAACACTTTGATCCACCCCTCGCTTCCCTATGGTTTTCAATTCTTGGGCTCAGACACTAAACTTAATTTACTTCGCCTATTCAGACTTCAAAAATGGTTCGTATGTATCTTACTGAAACTTGGTAAACTAGCCCTTGTTTCTCATTTTTTTAATTCAGTAGCTATAATTCCAATATATCAACTGAACATATCTATCAGTTTTTATTATAAGGCGCTCAATAGCGATATTATAACTTCCTTTCCTCAATCTTTAATTACAAAACTTATCAAACACATATCGCACAGAGTCTCTATAAATTCTGCACATCAAACGTAATTATCAACTCAAATGTGTCTCAATTTCTGCCAACAGACTGTGGTCCACTATATATCAATATCATCGTTCATCATCGAACATCACCACCTTTAAAAATTGCATAAAGATTTATATCTCAACACTCCCAACAAACTAACTCCCCTCCGTTTCCCTTCATAATTTATCTGCCACTATTGTTAAACATTGTTTTTTTGCTCCCCATCCGGAGACCTACCTCGTCAGTCCTTAGCCACACGAGCCCTGGATGGACGATTGTATCTTTTCTTAAAACACTATTTCCTTAATTTATGAGCAGAGAATATATTATGGACAGATCTATATGTGTAACGGAAACATTTTTAACTCGCACTTACCTCGACAGCCAATGACTGAGCTTCCTTGTAGAAAATGAAAAACGTAAACACATCTTTCAGCGAAGTAATTCCATAGTAAGTGACTGTAAATGTACCTACGTAAGAAAAGATCACATCGGCTTTTAAGCTTCTAAGAGAAATGCATATCGAAACCGCGAAATAGGAGATCCAGGCTGCTACGAAGTGTTTAAATATGGCGTTCATTTCGTCGACGTAGGAAGAAATGAGGGTGAATTGGGTACGCAACCGAACCACTCCTTCTTCGAAACAATCTCGATTCAGAAGAAAATTAGACTGCAAGAGACTGTTAAATTGTTTATATCTCAGGGTTACAATTTTACACAAGATGGCGAGAGTGATTGCAAAGAGATAAATGTGAGATTCAGTTAATATAACCCCCACGATTAAGACGTTTCCAAGAATTACCGGATGCTCCATGAAAAAGTCTATGTTATAGAATAACGACTTCATTTCTTCTTGCGGTGCAATGTTGGAGAAAAAAAGAATGTTGTTAACACATAATGTAACAATTAACAAAACTACACATACTGTACTGATGAAGAAGTACACGAAGAGATTCCTGTCGACATTTTGTTTGTGGATCCCAGAACGGATCGAGTGATAGTTTGCTTAGCTTCGTTTGGTTTCGGAAGCAGACGAGTGAGAGGCTGAGAGCCAGGATTGTTTTAATGCAATTGAGAAAGCGGGCCACCAAGCTTTTTATGTCTTTATCCTGAGTGAAAGCGTAGATGGCTCCTGCAGTAGTGAGAAAGATAATCGTGCATAGGAGTGAAAACCGGAATATGAACACAGTGTGCAGCAGAGTGAGTCTTCCAGCAGAGATACGAGTGAGGAAATTGACACCAAAAATTTGAGTGATACAAGTGAAGGCTTGAATAAAGGAACACATGTCGGATCAGTTAATTCTCAGTCTCCTGAAAAGGGTTTCAGTGCAGTTTCCTAAGAGTCGTCTTCGGCGGATTACCTATGCACGAAACCTTGCAGTTCTCTGAAGCTCACTGCTTTTCAGATCTATTCAATAATATGTTGTTTTCCGGATAATGTATGTTTACTTTCCATTCTCGTTCCCACAAAGATAATTGCTATTGATTATGTTTACTGCCGATAAATCAGCTCAGTAACCAGACGTAACAGCTTTATAGGAGTCTTCACTCATTCTCGGTAAATAGGTTTTAACAAATTTCGTGCAGTTAGAAATCGATAAGAAAATGGAGGATAAAAATGCAAATTGTAGCATAGATGTCGTCTATATATTTCATTTATATATTCCGGAAAAGGACAAATTAGGTCGATACTCGTATAAAAATCCCATACAACCAGAGACTTGACTTGTCTTGATAAGGCATGACGGATCCACTGCTTCATGGGGCACCGCCAAACCTTCAGCCTATTGACAATATAAAGCAGACAAAACGTTCTCAAAACTTTCCAGACACGTAGCCTAACTTTCATCTTCTTTGCAGAAATCATGTGTTTTTGTATAGGCACGCGAAGGCTTCAATTATCAGCTCTTGCTTCTGCAGATATGGGTTGGAAAGAGCGCTGGTTAAAATTAATTTGAAAAAGTACCCTTTTAGATTGGAACACTTAGTTACCAACAATCGTTGGTCAATCCTCTAACATTCAGATACTTCCCATATCTTTAGATCACTTCAAAGAGAAGATAATAATATACTGAACAAATCGTGAATACAAAGAAAAGATTCTCTGTCAAATTCTCATACAAAATAGTCGAGTCGGGGATTGTTCTGCCAACTGAGCTAATTTGTGACTTCAAGGAAGTACATTTGGAGACATTGTATCAGCTTGGCGGTTCATTGTCAGCGATAGCTCAATTGGTTATAACGTTGCCAGCGATAGGCAAGGTCCCTGGTACGAGTCCAGGTCGTGGAATTTTTCCTTCCCTTTTCTCTTTGTATTTAGATCAGTTGTTATAAATTGTTTCAGAAAATTACAGAGGATTGTTAAGGGATCTATGGCACATTTATTTCACGTAAGCTATCACGTGGAGTATTGTTAGGGCTGGTATTAAAATAGTTGGTATTCGAACAGAGAGCTAAAGACATTGACACCGAAAATGACATGTATTGGGAGGGCTAAATAACAGTCCTTTCCGAGGTCTAATTCTGCTATTCCAAAGTTCTGAGAGCAAGCAAGAAGCGAGGCTTCGTAGTCTCCAAAAAAAAAAGATATCAAATATATAACCTAACATTGGCAACACCAGAAGCGGCAATGTTCCTGAGGGTAAAAAGCAGGCCAATCCGAAGCCACCTATTATCCGTACTCCTCACGTTTTCCGGAAATTGCAGGATTTCGTCAACGAATGTAAGCCATTAAAACAGCGGGTCACTACACAGTAGGTAAGGGTGTCTGTGCACAAGATAAACACAATTACTAACTGTGATTTACGAGTGGAAAAGCGACACAAGAGCCATGATCATAAGTTCTTACCTCGCCATGTTCAAGAGCTACGGACCGTAAACTGTATGAACGACACCTGGCGGATGAAAAGTGGAAATACGTGCTCACACAAGATGATTCGTATACTTGTTTAAGCGATTGCAACAACAGCCCATTTTTTACTGCCCAAAAGGTTCTAAGGAATTTAGAAAATGGTACCGTGAATGCAAGGAAACATTTTCAAAAAGTTTCATGATCGTGGCGGGATACATCTCCAACGACAAAGGCCAAAGTGAACACCATATACACTCTGACTAACGTTCTAAATGTGATATTTACCCCTGACATCTCAACTTTGTACGGAACAGAGGTAATCGATGTGTGACTACACCACGAAAAGGCATCGAGTCACAACGCTGCGTCAACTCGCCTGTTCCTGGAAGACATGCAAGAAGATACAGGAATCTCCTCCGTTCATTTCAGCGACATACCCGTCAAGTCGCCGGACGCCTCGCCTACAGATTTTTGTGGCACTGGCCTACTTAAACGGGCCCTCGGAAAGAGACGACTGAGAAAAATAGAAGATGATTGGACAGCGTGTCAACGAATAGATCTTGGTGTTCTGCGTCCCAGCATCCTGCAGTGGAAACGGCGATGCAGGGCAACAGCAGCCATGCATGGTTACCAGAATGAACACACCTGATGGTGGCGAATGGGGTTTTCCACCGGAAGGTTTACGCATTTCCGCAGTTTCATTTCGTTAATTTAATATCAGTCGATATGCGTTTAGGAAAACTTCTTACCTGAGCTTCAGATAGGCCGCCCGCCATTGATAAATTCCAGATATTGATTTTCATTCTTTAGCTTCTTTAGGATGACCACACTTTCATTTACACCCTGATCCTCCCCTAGACTTATCTGAATAGAGCAACTTAACCTGAAAATCATCAGATAGCGCTTCCCTGTTTTTGCTTCAATCAAAACTTTCTTTCTAGCTAATCAGTGAACGAAAACCTCTACCATCCGTGTTACAAACACCACCGCCACCTCTGGAGTGTCAATTTTTATTATTTATTACTTTTAACCATTATTTCATTAATTTATGAGCAGAGTGTATTTTATGAAGACCCATATGTGTTACGGAAATATTTTTAACGCGCACTTACCTCGGCAGCCAATGATTGAGCTTCCTTGTAGAAAATGAAAAACGTAAAGACATCCTTCAGCGAATTAACTCCATAGTAAATGAGGATAGCTCTGCCTTCGTAAGAAAGGTTCATATTGACTTTTAAGCTTCTGAGGCAAATGCATATGGAAATGGCAAAATAAAAGATCCATGCTGCTACGAAGTGTTTAAAGATGGGGTTCATTTGGTCGACGTAGGAAGAAATGAGGGTGAATTGGATACGCAAGCGAATGACTCCTTTTTCGAAACAATGACTATTCATAAGAAATTTAGATTGCAGGAGACCGCTAAACTGTACATATCTCAGGGTTAGAATTTTACAGAAGATGGCGAGAGTGATTGCAAAGAGATAAATGTGAAATTCAGTTAATATAAGCCCCGTGATTAAGACGATTCCAAAAATTATTGGATGCTCCATGAAAAAGTCTGTTATAAAATAACGCCTATGATGGCATTGTTTTTATTTATTACCTCGATACACCTATTATTAGAATTTTATTGTCACTTTTCATCTCAGGATGACATATGACCGAAAGGGAGGGGGGAGTGTTTACAAAAATATGACATGTGCTGACACGTGGGAGAGGGGGGGGGTATAAAATTATCTGAAAAAAGGATGACGTAATTTGTGGACGACCCCTTTACGGAAGATGCGATTTTAGTCCCCTCTATTGCATGAAACTGCCTACATCTCAAAATTAACAAAATCGTCAGCTCGCAGTCGACTATTACGTGTTCAGCAACAAATACGTAACATCAGCTGACAGTTTTGTTACGTTATACGAGCGTTAAATTATATTAAGTTTGAGAAGTAGCCAAATTCATGCAATAGAGGGGATTAAAATCGCTTCTTCAATAAATAAAGCAATCCAATTGTTGACTACAACAACAGAATTTGCGCGCGTGCACAGACCAGGAGATTAAACGACCATGCTATTGTAACTTAGCCGGCTCGGTGGTCGAGAGCATTGAGGCGCCGGTCTTGCCGCTCTCGTAACCAGCGAGTCGCGGGTTCGAATTCCGCCGAGGGCATGGATGTTTGCGTTTGTCTATTCCACCATCATCCTTTCATCCCAAACAGCTAGTCTCCTTAATAAAAGGCGAGATGCAGGCTGAACATCCACCCATCTTATTGTATGACAGGGTGTATCAGGTTCGATGGTCATAAAGTACATAGCGTGATCCTTTGCATGATTACAGACTTAAAGTTCCTTATCGAAAATGTCGAAAACTCAAAATTAAAGTCGCGCATTACGTCATTTTTGAACTTCCCGCACCAGCAATTCATTAAATTCAAAGGGGCGATTACAATTGTTGAGATTAAATGACGTTTTCGACAGGTTTTCAGCCAACTTCGCATGATGTTTAGACCTTAACATTTGAGTTTTGAACATTTTGCATAAGGAACTTTAAGTTTGTAATCATGCAAAGGATCACGCTAGGTACTTTATGACCATCGAACCTGATAAACCCTGTACAGTATAATGATTAAAGAGACCATAGCTTAAATTTCAACATCAATAATGCAAAATTTCATCATATAAACCAATGACATATGTTAAAGATAGACCCGGAAACCTGCCAGCATACTTGGAGTCGAAGATCTGCCTTCAAAAACCGTCATGGGCAAAAGTGAGCAAAACATGAGGCTACCTGATTAATCATCATTTATATAAAATCGGCGACGGTGGACTATGTCACAACAAAGAAAAGATCTAACAATGTTTGTCAAAAATCTAACAATGGGTTATTTCCCGATTATACAATCGGGTGGGTTCGCTTCTAGTAATTCTTTCACACCCGATCGCGGAATGATAAGTTTATCTTTTCGTTAACTTTGTATTTGAAGTATTTTATAATATTTTATAAACAATTTTTCGATCATGGTTTCAATTTCAATTTCTTTTCGATCATCTTTCAGTACATATTTTCGAGTTATGGTTGTGGAAAGTGATTCCTGGTCCTCCTTTTTCGTGTCTATTTGTACGGTTGTACGCGGAAACTTTTGAGGAATGGTTTTGAATTAATTTTTCCTCGGGCTCAACATCGTCAAAAGCAAAGAAGCCACACTCCTTCCCAGAACTGCCATGGCTTCAATTGGCTTAACTTTGGTGGCGATGTTAACAATAGGATTCGGAATCTACCTTTAATATACGAACAAACAGCCCGAACAATGCCAACACCACCTAGACAGAAGGCCTGCGCACAAAAACGTCATAAATTGTTACATCACACTAAAGCGGCTATTGTTAATCGTATTTCTACCAATATTAAGCCCTAAATTTGGCCGTTTGATGATGATGTAATAATGTACACAGTTTCTGTGCGCAGGCCTTCTGTCTATACTCTGTCCAGTTAAATTGCCAATTTCAATTGTTAAACAGTGTTGATTTTATTTTGCAACAAAGTATAACAATTGGTGGTGCCAGACGAAGAATGTTTCATTTTTTTTAATTTTCCAGACTTTCAAGATCGTAGGTATACATTTTCAGGAAGCTTGCTTCTCTCACGGTTAGTTATACGTTTCTTGCTTCTGCGTGTCCAGTTGTCGAAATCTATATGTTTTTGCGCCACAGGGGAAGACATACAACGTTGTTTACCGAAATCAGAGACGATCAATTAACGAGACCTGACATTTGAGCAATTTTTATGTTATATTTTTTGACAAACGTACTGTAAATGGATTTCACAAGCAGTAATTAGTACAATTAGTAAGAATTTCTTCCTGTGGATTAGGTCCTTATTGCCCCGAGCCCTTCAATTGTTGGCCGAAATCGATTTCCGATGAGGCAGAAGCCTGAGCACGGAGATTCCGTCACTCTCCCGCGGCACACGCTGAGGCCAGACTCTGCTCATAAAATCTGCGCCTCCGTGCTTTCGTTACAATCTTATTAATTACATTAAATATGGGTTATAGAAAGAATACTTACCTCAGCAGCTAGAGCTTGAGCTTCCTTGTAGAAAATGAAAAATGTAAACAAATCCTTCATTATTGTGATCCCGAAGTAAATGACTGAATTTGTGTCTTCGTAAGCGGACGCATCGGCTTTGAAAGCTCTAAAGTACCTTACGAGTAAGGTATTATACGAGTAGCTTTTGGTTCAGTAGTTTTTTTTTATGGCCATATCAAAATGGAACTTTAATTATAAAGACCTTGTATATTTTGTCATCTTCTGTTCGCTTAATTCCGTCCTATCCAGTGTTTAGAAAAATACTAAAAACTGTTTCTTTTACCGTTGTGAGAAGTGTTTTCGAGCAAGTCATAAAGAAGACGACGACTAAAGCCATGCTTCTTTCACAAGTTCCATGCTCCGCACGCCTACAATTTAATTCTGCTACTGATTTGTGATGGACATACGAATTTTAACCCCGTAATCATTTTGCATTTCACGGTTGAAATCCCCTGCTGTCATTCTGGACTTTGCTTTTGATAACCGATAGAGCAGCCCATCTTCTTTTTTTGTGAAAGTGCGTGGCCTTCCTGATCCGAGCATTCATCGAACAACTCGTCTTGCTCTCTTTCGTTGAACAATATTTCTAATTGTACTTTTTGAAACACCGAAATCAGATTTGTTTGTAAAGGTTCCCTTCTTCATGGATGAACCCTTTGATTTGACAATGTACTAATAAAAATAGACTGTAAGTATGTTATTGATAATTTGCTAATAAAGAAGAAACCTTACATTTAAGACAAAATAGAACTGTGCCTTAGTTTTTGAACACCACCAATAAAAGCAGTGCCTGCTTCAGTTATTTCCAGTTATGTATCTCGTTAATTTTCAGATATTACAGCGTGTTTCAATGCCCTCCAACTGCCTTCAAAGTAATATACATTCCTCAGTCGGGGTTATTTAATTTGCATGTACATGCAAGTGCCTATCTAACAATATCACTGTTAATAAAACTGAAGTTGTATTTTAAAGTTTTGCAGGTGGCTTTGTTTATATTTGTCCTACGGTGTAGATCGATTTCATAAAAAATGAAAAATGGGTCCATAATTATGGTATGTAATCCAGGGCCGAAGGCAATGTCATCAAAAGCTTGAATCTCATAAAAAATTGTTGGCATTTTGACGTTGTAATTAACGTTTTTTTATATTTTTAAATACAGTAATTACTTTATGTTATTATGAAAACATTTTTATATGCGTGCGTAACAGTGAGAAGGATGAAAACATTTTTTTAATAAAAATCGATTAAGCCTGCAGTGTTATTAAGCGACATTCTATATTGATCACATTAATCCTCAAGCAAATTAACTTTTTTCATTCACTTTCTATTTGCTAAAAGACATGTATATGTATGTCACTCACTCATGAATTTCCTGTTAAAAGGCGGGGAAAATCTGTAAATTACATTTCAACAATTATGGAAGCGACATTTTAACGCGTGTTTGGTTTCACCGAAGCAGGCCCGATTAAATGTGATACCGCCAATGCTATAATCTGTCTGCACGCTTCATCTAATCAATAGTTTCCTCATTAAATGAGAGGGACATGCTGAACGGACGTCTTCATTTCTAACTAAAGCACTCACCACAACAGCACTGTGAAGAGTGTTTTTCGATTAAAGCAGACGAAAGACATTGCTGAAATAACGGCTTCTTTTATTGGTATCTTCAGCGTAGTTTCATCGTTTTGGGGTTGGATATTTCTTTACGGTGTTCGCTTCTCTCAATTTACGGTGTTCACTCTGATGTAGATGTACGAGGCGTGTCCGGAAAGTAAGATTACAACCCCTATAGGCCGCCAAGTAATATTTTAGTACGTAAGTCGGCAATACTGGCTTTAACTGTTGGCCTTTCCCCTCACGAGTTTATAATGGCTGTGCCGATTCAGAATCCCGCCAAATGTGAAGTGCCCTCAGTCATACGATTTTTCCAAGCACAAAGTCAATGTGAATTCCTAGCGGATATTCCCAAAGCACTTGTTCCCATTTATGGAAACATTATGAGTCGATGAAGAAGTCAAGCACGAGGTTGAAATATGGTTCCAGCAGCAAGCGACAATGGCGACAATTACGTCAAAAAATAACCTCTTTATCGTTAAATAAGTTTTAGTGGTCATTTTGTCAAATAAGCATTTTTTGAAAGAATGCTAACTGTTGTAACATTACTTACCGGCCACGTCTCGTATTATTGTAGGGTCAAAAATTTCTTTTTCCTAAAATAAAATAATGTTGAACATTGAGGGGTATTTAAGCAAATACTTTTTTTGTCTAGGCTCCCTCCTCAGAAAGTTTTACCATACTTGTGTTGTAAAAACAACATAAAAAATTACTACTTGAATGCTATTTAACTTGTTATATTTATAACATGTTCTGAATTCATTATGAAAATTTTTGCATTAGTTGGAGATTTAAATACAAGCAACCAAGCAGAGGCCTTAGAATAGTTTCGGTTTATTTTTCAAGCGGATTGATACCAGTTTGAGCATGCACCATATGTTTTTAGTTCATACGAGGGGATATCAGAAAGTAACACCATTTATTTTTTAGCGGAGGATATAGAGTAGCTGTGTAAAAGTTAATATCCGAAAAGAAGGCTGAGTGCATGCACAGATATTGCATAACAATAATTGTTCCTGCGCACGCGCACTACGTGTTATCAGTCGCTTTACAAATGGCCGCCACTATCACATCGTCTACAGCTGATAGAAGTTTCTTTTCGCAAAAGGTAAGAAACCTTATGATATTCATGGGGAAAGGGTAGAAGTTTACGGTGCCGACTGTCTGGATTATTCCAAAGTGTGCAAAAGCTGTAAAATGTTCCGGGAAGAAAGAGTTAGCCTTGCCGATAAACAGCTTTCTGGGCGGTCTGCGTCAAGAATATTAACAATACAACCAGTGAAAACCGTCGCATTTCCTTGAAAGAAGTGAGTTAAGGAAAGAAAAAGGAAACAGGCGCTTGCGTAAATTCAACCAATTTTAAACAGACAGGAAGTGGAGCATTAATTTTCCCGGCATTCTTTTAGTGAAATTCTCTTAGTGAAAACAAGCAAAAGTTATGTTTTTCTACCAGCGCAATAAGCGCAATGTTCCCAGTTCTCCTTTAATTTACTATGGTAATCGTTATTACAACTGATTTATTTAAACATCTTGGCCTTACTTTAACTCATGACCTATCGTGGGACTTTTATATTAATGCTCTTTTGATTAATCTCAACAAGAAGCAAGGGTTGATTTCCAGACTATATTTACCTCGTAATATCCTTATGTTATTACGAGAGCGTTTTGAAAAGTAATGCCTTCATGGCTGTAGCTTTTTTATTTGGTAACCGATTTTCAAAATTCTTTTTGTATCTGATATTTACGTTTGTCTTCTATGTAATGCACAATTACTTTTCGACATAGTCTTTATCCCTTCCAAGCATTGCGCCAATGCGTGACTAGTTGGGTGAACCAGTCGGAGAGGAATTCTGGGAGTGTTGTCGACACCAGGATTGAATGGAAGCTTTGTACTCTCTTCTGGAGTACGATAACGTCCGCCTGCACACGAGCCGCCACACACAAGAGGTGTTGCAGCGCCTACAGTTCAAAGATGAAAGACTTTGCACCTTGCCACTTTCACCGCTTCCCAAAAAAGAAAAACATCTTAAGGGACAAGAGTTGGTGTGACGGTGAGGTAAAGGCTGCCATTCAATCCTGGTGTCAACAACAACTCCGGAATTCCTCTCCGACGGGTTCACCCAACTAGTCACGCGTTGGCGCAATGCGTGGAAAAGGAATGGAGACTATGTCAAACAGCGAATAGTGCATTGCATAGAGGATAAATATAAGTATCACATACAAAATAAATTTTGAAAATCGGTTACCAAATAAAAAAGTTACAGCCATGAAGGCATTACTTTTCAAAACGCCCTCGTATATTACTCCCGGATACATTCTCACCTATGTTACTGTATCATATTCTGGGGATCAACCACCTCTTATAAACAGTCTAGATTATTGAAACTACAAAACTGGTTTCTATGCACTCTACTTAATATCCCAAAACGGTCTCCTGTCTCCCTTAATTTTGCTCCATTAGGCATCTTAACGATATACCAGGTCTACAGGCTACTGCTCTGCATCTTTATTTACAAATCCCAAAATGCATTACTTTTGATTTCTACACCCATTGCTATACGTTTAAACCAACATAGGCACACTTGCCTTATAAGGCTGGCTGGTGATATATACTTTCTTACGTTACGGCATAGATATCGAAGTAGAAGCCTGTCTCTTGCTGGAGTTAAAAACTGGGCAACACTACGACAAGCAATTCGCAGCATGGAACTATACTCTACTTTTCGTAGAGCTCTAGAAATGTTCATTCTATCTTCCCAAACTCTTAACTTTTCTTCTCATTTAGTTTAGACAATAATTACTAAAAATCCCCCAGGTTTTTATGTTACTCACTAGAAATTCTATTTTTTTTTCTTTATTTCGGGTTATCTACAGGGTGTTTCAAAATTATATGCAATAAATTTAGTGACATATTCTTCAGGTCAAAAGAAGACGAAAATGTTCTATAGCACTTTGTCTGGAAACGATTTATTTACGCGATACAGCCAACTAAACCCGTGGCTCCAAATTACAGGAATTGTTCAAAGTGCCCGCCACCAGCTCGCACGCACGCTTCATGACCGACCGTCTGATGTCATGGAAGTGTTCATCACCAGCATTACGAACGGTTTGGCATGCATTTTCAATTCGTTATCGCAGATCCATAATGTTGCTGTAGACGATCGTTTTCACATGACCCCACAGAAAAAAGTCCAATAGGTCGTGTGATCTTGCAGGCCAGGCTACCGGTCCACCTCGACCTATCCACCGATTCGTGTATGTAGCATTAAGGTGTGCTCGCACAACATGGCTGAAATGTGCTGGAGCGCCATCATGCATGAACCACATGTTAGATTTTATCAAAAGAGGAATATCTTCCAGTAATTCTGGCAATGTCATTAGGTGCATGTCAATGTATTCTGCACTGGAATACGTGTACATGACTTTTTTTACGTAAATCGTAATGCGTATGTCAAAGCACGCAAACGTTCTGAAATTGATATTCCTGGTGGATGTACAGTAGTGAAACTACAGTAATGGAAACAACCGTACACAACTAATGGAACAACCCTAAAGTAGGTTTAAATGGAACAAACCACTCAACCTAGTGTTGGGTCGAAACGCTGGAACTGCTAAAATATCGTCCGCTAACTAACGTGCTTTCCTACTGTATGATATTGGATTACTCGCAAGCAAATCGTTTCCAGACAAAGTGCTATAGAACATTTTCGTCTTCTTTTGACCTGAAGAATATGTCACTAAATTTATTGTACATAATTTTGACACACCCTGTATATTCCGACCTAACGGAATACATGTTGTATTATACCAATTTGACTCCAATGTATGAGTCGCCATCTTGTTAGTCTCATTTGTTTAGAGTTTGATTAGGCAGTACGGATTATTTTTCGATTAAATTTGACCTTGTTATGCTACAACTTTAATATTGGGTTATGTGGCGCCACCGTTCTCTTCGGCCCACCTTATTTGTTCATTATTTATTACACTGACTGTATAAATAATGTTTTATCGTTTTCTGTTATAACGCCAATCTAACTAATCATTTTTTTGCTTCATTATATTCTATATTATACCTCAGGAGTCTAAAACCTCCGGAGTATTGATGTTTTTTTCTAAATCGAGAAAAAAATAAAAATAAAAAATAAAATCGCAGCTCATACGATATCGAAATAAATCTAGCACTCGACTAATCGACAAGTTGAATACGATACACCGCTTGCCTTGTTGTTCTCTTTTATTATTGTACCATTACTACTATATCATTTGAATAGTTAAAAAATTTATAAATTCTGATTTTAGCTTGACTTTTTTATAGTGTCCCCCTAAACAAATAGACTTATTGGCGCAAAGGAGGTAGCCATGTTTCCTGAATAAGGCAGACGTCTATGATCGATAAACACATACATTTATGCATTGCCAGTTTCTTTTTACTTTCGTGCCGGGCATTATAGTTATAATATTATGAATTTTTTTATAGTACCATTAACTTATGCCCACTCTATGCACTCTGTAGACGCAAATGACTAGTACTTCCAAAAAATGAACTAAGGCGCATCCGTTGCGAAAATTCGTCATCACTCTTCCGACAACGTTATGTTAAATTTCAACATTAGTTGAATAAATTGTAAAAAATTTGTGCACGGATACTTATTGACTTGCTCTCTTGACGGATCCTTTTTATATTTTTTTCAATAATTTTGATCGTATCATAAAAACGTTTTTATATGCATGCGTGTTTGTGTGTGTAACAGTGAGGAGGACGAAAACGTTTTTTGCTTGAGGTAAATCGATTAATCCTCATTTCGTATTTGTTAGCGAGGATCTATGCATGCGTGACAGTCATTCTCACTTATTTCCTATCAAAAAGGCGGGAAAATGAAGAGTCTTTAACACAATGTTTTGCGCAAGAAGGATCAATGACGCGTGGTACTGTCAATTTTATAAAATTATATAGTTGCTCTCCACACGTCTCATCGAATCAATAATTTCCTCATAAAATAGGAGTGACACGCTGAACAGAAATCTTCATTCGTCATTTCTAACAAAAGTACTCAACAGGAAAAGAGTTCACGATTAAGGCATGAAGTTGATTGATTTAATTTGGTTTGTTTGGTATTAACGTCCTTTTCAACTGCCATGGTCACTTCAGGACGGCGTTATAGGGGCCGCAAATTTTGCCTCGCAAGGGTTCTTTAACGTGCAGCCGGCAAACGACGTGGCTTTTTAACGGCAAAGACGTGGCTTTTTACACAGATACTTTCTATATATTTTCATTAAATCTTGGGTTGCTTTTCTTCACAGTCGTCCGTAAGTCCATGGAAGACCAGGCGTTTACCAGGGATTCCGTAGTTCTCTTAACACTCCAAAGGTGGCGCGCGGTCTGTGAGACCGCATTTTGAAGCTACCTTTTTTTAATGTTCAAAAATGAAATTCATGAATATATTTTATCTTTCACTTAATTTTCCTCATTATTAATAGAACACCTCAAAAAACTTTTCAATATTATCTAAAAACCGCAACTTTTGAAAAGATTTAAAAACCCTTCTTTTTCCGTCAAATTAGACATGAATATTTCAGGAAAGGCATTTATAAAAATAAAATAGTTGAAAATAGATATTCAAAATTATTTTATTCAAAACTAGTATAAACGGAGGTCAAATATATATGAAATTATATTTATAGAAGAGTTTATTGCTTTTGAAATTCAGAAAACAGCATTAGTATACTTTGATTATAATTTGCGTTTCGCTCCAAATATTTGTTTTCAAATAGAAATTTCTAAGTAGAAAAATATTAATAAACAAAAAATATATTGGAAATTGACTGGAGAATATGTTTAGATAATAAATATTAAAAAGAAGTATAAAAAATGACTTTTACATCAATTTATTTTAGTAACGAAGTTGGTGGCGCGCGGTCTCTAAGAATCTAGGGAAGAAATCGTGGATTATGACATACTGACTTCTTAAAGGGTCCAAGTTGGGAAAATACAGAAGTGGTCATTTGTTCCTTTTAAATTCATAAGAGGATATTCACAAAAATGCAGTGATGCGGTCCCTGAGACCGCGCGCCATCTTGGAGTGTTAAGATTTGCGCAAAAGGAACTTGCTCACAGATAAGTCGTTCCAACATCTCCCAAACATTCTCTGAGATCTGAGATCTAAGCTCTGGGGTGGCCAGGATAAGCTATCTTCTTGCTTGCTAAGCTTTACTAAACTAACAGTAGCATTGCGGTCCACGAAGGTTGTCTTGTTTTGATTTTCTTTGAGCCTAGCCCAACCTAAAAAGTCTCCGGATCATTAGTATCTAGTGGTTGAATAATCTGGACATCGAGAGTCCTGTGAGATGTTTCGTTGGAGAGTCCTTTTCGAATTCAGTCAGGTCTTATTCTATTCCCAATGCTGATCAAGTTCTAAGATTACAATCAACTATTTTATATAATTACATGGTTGAATCACGTGACCTCATTCTTATGCTTCTAATTCATTGTTCATTGTGTATACAGATCCATGATCTTTGATTAATTAATATCTTTCCTGTCTCCCTTGTAGATATTTGGAACCATTCTTACTTACACAATCATCCTGTTTCAGTTTCTTGAACGGTGCCTCTCTTCATTTATTAACAATATCACTCTACAGCCATATACAACGAAAGTGACAAAAGAAATCTCATATTTGGAGCTGACCTTGTGTGATTTTTCACAAAGTTTCTGTTGAAGCCGGTCTCGCCTGTTTTTTTTTATTATTAAACCATGGACCTTAAGTTTGCTATCTTGATGCTCTAACCCTGCTTCAAGTCCAGGCCGTTGAATTCCCTCTAGTATTTTCTCTATTATTAATATCAAGAGAAATGGCGTAAAGTTCCTCGTTGACTCATTTTCCAGTTTATTAATTTGAATAATGTTTAAGAAAATGAAGCTAGTCCTGAAGTATATCCATTACTACAGCGTATTGCGTAAATCCCTCCGAGGACGTTGTTACTCTTCCAGTTGAATGTTCAGTTTTGCTGCAAATATAAATAGAAAACCGCCTGTCCCTTTTATTGAGATTACGTAAAAGATGTAATTGCAGTGTACTTTCAGTTTTACGAGCAGTTTTACAGTTTTCTTGGCCTGTAAGTGTTTTGTCATAAATTACGTGTTATCACACACACTTAATTATTTCTAAACTGCATTGGTATGCCACCCTAGAAAACACCACATTTGAGTAAAAGGAAGTGAATGTAAATAAACACTTTGTGAAATGCTCATATCCTATAATTATCAAAAGGATCGATATCGCTTGCGTGATTGCTTCCATGAATAGTAACCAAGTGATGTTGGTTTATGTATGAAATCGATTTTTAGGATTCTTAAGGTGGTAGGGCTCTGTTAACGGCTCATAAGGTAAAACGCTGAGCTTCAGTCCTCTTCTGTTGTTGGATTTGCTGTACTCGCAAACTTATCCTGTTCGTCGTGGAACTTCTTTTTAAGCCTGGTCTCATAATTTTGTTATCCTATGGTAACATATACGAGAAAAGCCAGCCGAATTTCTTATTCCAGTAGAACCTGCCTTTACAGTCGATACTAGGCCTAGTTCTTGTTCTCACTTGTGCGAATCCATTTTAAGGAGTCTTCTAGTGAACAGAGACGTTGTAGAATATGAGAGAACTGTAACGAAGAATTTCGTTAAAAACTCATTCACCAATATAACGTTAATCGCTCTAACCTGCCTTAGAGAGATCTTATTCTTCAGGATTATAAACAATTATTGCTGAAATCTTCTTGCCTCAACAATGATCTGTAAATGGAACACTATAAACTGCATTTGGACATGCACTTTTTGCAGTATCCTTGAGCTTCTTAAGAGGTTCCATGAAATCTAAACATATTTCTATATTATTCGAAGATCATGTTGTCAATATCAAACCGTAGTCACTTATATTATAAACGTAGGAGTAGTGATAATTATATATTAATTAAGATGAATAGTACTCCTTTAATTAAAAGAAGACAATAAATTAAAATAAATAATAAAAAACAATGAAAAAAGTCACCCAAGTAAAAGTTTAAGGACGAAATATAAATGAAACACAGGACTTGTGAAGAAACTTAGATGAAACACAGAAGAAACACAGAAGAGACGAAGATCCAGCGAAGAAACGTTACACGAACACAGGGAGGTACACAGGTTACAGATGAAGAGGGTCTATGATGGAAGTTCGATGATTCGTAATACGCAAATGTCTAACTTGAATAACGTTTTCGGGATTTTTTTGTTTTGTTTTTTATTATTATATCATCTTCCATTCATTCAAAAAACTTTAATACTGAGGATGGGAAAAAAATCCCGAAAACGTTATTCGAGTACAGGTTATTCAACGAATCGTGTACAGGTAAATTTCGTTTTCTCTTCAATTCGTTTGTTAAATTGCAGTATATATATTTATTTATATTGATCTGAGAAAGCAGTTCCTTTAACTGCCCCTTTATTGACACCTTATTCTTAATCAATTTAAAAGCATAAGTCAGTGGAAGGCCAGGCTGCGGTAATTTCACTTCTGTGGTAATTTCAGTTTTTTGTTACCGATTGCAATAACAGATGGCAGAGCATGTATTTTCTTGTTTGTTTCTTTGTTTCGATTTCTGAATTGCGATAATAGATGGGGGTGCTTTTTCTTCATAAACTGAAAGTCCTCTATTTAATTTTTTAAAGACTATTACCAAGTGTAGGTAATATGTTAATTTCGTGTATATATGAGGTTTCTAGAAAAGAGGATATTGTAATTTGTCGCAAATGTGCGAATTAAAAATGTTAATGAAGAGTGATTTTCTCCATCATTGATGAGTATTCATGTCAATGTGGTGCAATTTAATATGTCCTTGGTGCAAGCAGTCTTTATTGGATTGTCTGAAAAGTGATGACGTATATTATTTTATTTTATTTATTTATTTATTTATTTATTTATTTTTTGCCCTACTTCATTTCCGGACGCATCGATGCTATCGCTATGTCATTTGACATCTGACAGTTCTAGCTTCATTCAAGAAAAACGTTGAAGATGGAAGACACAGGACATATTCTGTAAGAAACAGGACTGCAAACTGTACATTTTTGCCATATTTTACCGTTTTACTTTCGTAAAGGGAAGAAACGCGCATCAAGATAGTAAAAAGTTGCGTAAGGGAGACCGGGGTCAACTGTAACTTCTTTTACAAATAATTTTATATCTGCCAAACTATTTGGGCTTTAAGTCTGCAGATTAGTAGAACACTGCTTGAAGTTGTCTGCATTAAAATCGAATATTCAAAATTTAGCTTATTAGCACATTTCTATATTTTTTATAATTTTAAAAATAATGTTTCAAACTGGGCGACTGATTCCGGGGTGATTGTAACACATCTGTGCAGCGAGTATAAAATATTTAACGTTTCTTCAAGTATAAACCTTAATAGTCCGTAAAATTAAAAAAATAAGCATATAATTTTTTTTCTTAATTAGTAGGCATATAATTTTTTCTTTTAAGAATTCGGCTTTCTTATCCACCTTTTTACTTTCGATTTCACGGGCGCGGCCATCTTTAAATTTCGAATGCGTCCGCCATTACAACATGCCTCTGAGTGTAGCCATGGTGTATGTTTACACATACGGTGGCTACGTTCTGAGGTCTTGGATCTTTTGATTCCTCTCATCCACTCTTAAATTTTAGCATTACTGCCTATAATGTCGCATCGTTAATCAAAAATACCTAAAAATCGGATATTGTGTGCAACATTCCTGCTCTAATTTTAATATTTGGCGGCAAGTGATAAACATGGGTTACATGTTTATGCCTAGTTCGATTGCATTTTTTAGTCTATTTTCCACGCAGCATGACGGTAAAAAAAAAAATTAGACAGCATTTGTAAAAATGTCTTTATTTGCTTACTTAAAACCTGTTTATAGTTTTATTTCAGATTATGAACATAAATTAATTCTTCAGAAAGTGCAATGTGAAGTGGCCACCTGTTTCATATTTCGAAATTTACAATTATTTTATTGAGTCAAAAGTGTTTATCGCCCTCGGTGGCTCAGTGGTTACGTGATCGCCTCTGATGGGGGTTCGATCACGACGAAGGATGACGAGGATTTTTCAGGGGGAAATTCTGATATCACGCACTTACTACCAACATATTGCTTCGATGCTCAATTACATTCTTCCTCTCTCCATTTCCTAAGGATTTTTTGAGCGTTTGAATAGACAGTAATTGCACGTGCCCATGCTGAATTAAATATCAAATTGTAAAGCAAATACCAAAGAAGAACCAAGCCAAGGCACTGAGCTATGGCATGGTCTTCATTCATCCATGGCTGTGGGCATGTTATAATGACGGACGCACAGTGAGACATCTGGCGGATTAAGATCACAACATCAGACTTGCAAAAGGTGGATAGAAATAATAATAAATGAAAAAAAAATTCTCTATTATGAAAAGCTTTTATATAATACAGAAATTGTGGTTAAAAAATAGCATTAAATTTGATCAGTTTAACACTGAACTGTTTTGGTTAACAATTAACAAAAGTTTTAGGTTAACAGTTAAAAAAATAAAACAATATGGTTAACAATTTTACAATTGCCCCAACGTTTTTATTATATTTGCCCCAGAGTGACGCCACTTCGATTGATAACTGATAGCTGTTGAACCAGTTCGTGAAAATGAAACCTCTTTATCTTAAAAACACAGTGATTTATAGTGAGTTTGATAATATATATGAGGATCAGTCAAATGAAAACGAGATTATAGAAATGACAGCAAGAATATACACATGGTGGTAAGTTGTAGCACACGGGCGCATGCGTACACACATTAGGTCAATACTGCGTCAGGTAATCATGCGAGTCCTTAGTTAACATAAAAAACTTGGTTATTCTATCTCACAAAGCAAGACGTGAGGTAGAATAATGAGGAAGGAGGAACAGCGCGCGGTGTTGAAAACTTGAAATCTGAGGAAATCTGAGCGAGAATACGGACTGTATATGGAGACACATGCATTTCACGAGCACCTGTGTTTGAATGATAATGTGAAACGACACTGCAACATTTGCGAGTGGCCATCAAGAACAAACGGTCGGAATGCTGCCCGCTGGAGCAACCCTGCTTCACGATAACGCCACGCTTCATACGGCCAACAGTCCTGACATAGCACCATGCGATGTTAACTTTTTCGGACCGTTGAAACGACATTTGAAAGGACGACGATTGACATCGGACGCTGAGGTCCAACAGGAGGTCACGGCTTTTCTACTTCAGCAGGCAAGGGAATTTTATGAGAAGGGAATCCGTCAATTCGTGGAGAGATGGGATGCTTGCCTTAATGCCCACGGAGTTTACTTCAAAATTTGTTCAGGTGTGTACCAACGCCTTTAAAAATCTCGTTTTCATTTGACTGGCCCTTATAATAAACTATGAAGCCTTAGATAGCAATTGCGTTTTTAAACAATAAACTAGTGACTTTGAATTCTATTTACATAGGAAAATTTCATAAAAACGGCATGGAAATTAAGCCAATATTGCACAGAGATATTACAAAACAACTTTCTTTATCACTGGAAAAGACTGGAACCAAGGGGAATATTAACTGAGCGTTTCCAAGTATAGTGGTGAAAGGGCACTGTGTTTCCTGCGTTAATTTGTGAATTGGTACTGCGTGTTAGTGTTCATCCACTAATTGGATGTGATTTCGTAGTGATGTGATTTCGTGGTGTGCGTATTTCGTAGTGATTGTAGTCATACTTGTTAAGGTATTTAATCGTACACGATAGGTTATTTGATGCTACGGGCGTTTATGTGCTCATCATTTATATTATTGTATTCTTCTTTTGTGCTGGGTTCTAGTGGGTTGAACCAGATTTTAGTATTTGCTATTGTGGTTTAATTAAGTTCGTTAAACCTTAAGATTAAGTTTGGTTATTTTTTGTTCTATTTGTGCTTTTGACATTTATTTGCTACAATAAACTTTATTATTTATTCTTACGCCATCTGTTAACGTGTAGCTCATTTCCACTGCGTACTATTTATTTCTGCTATTAAAATTACACGTTACACTTAGTCTAAAAGAGAGAGGCTTAAGATTCTGTTATGTTTCAGCGAAACAAGATCAATGAAATGTCAAGAGTTTAAGTGATAATGGGTGTTTACTACGCTGCGTTTAATCAATATTTTTCTCATTAAATAGGCGGGCACAGTGAGCGTATGTCATCACTTCCGACAAATTTGAAAAACGCGACAGGACAACGACATTGTGGAGAGGGTTTTCGACGGAAGCAGGCATAAGACACAGCTTAAACATGGATGCTTCCGCACGTATTTTCAGCTCATTTTCATCAATTTTGGGATTAAATTTCTTCACAGAGTCTTCATCTTCTAAGAGAATCGTCTTGAAGATCATCTTCGTTTTCTGCATTCTCCTTCAACTCGGTATGCTGTTTGTGATATTTGGACAGGCCTTGAATGCGTTTATCAGTAATAATGAGTTACAGATGTTTTTGATTGAATTCCATGCTCCGATCCTAAGTGTCGTCAGCATCGTCTTCGCTGCGGCTTGCTTTAGAAATCAAAAGATGCTGAACGAGATCTACCACAATCTCCAATCCTTTCAACAGGATGTAGCATTTACAACAAACAAGGACATTGTGAAGAAGTTGATTATAGAATTAGCAGTAGCCCTAATTTTAGCCAGCGGATGTGTTGCCCTGGAAACGATCATGTTTCTCACCGTCGAAGAGGTTAGAGCTTTTGACTTGTACGCCACCAATGCAGCATGGCATAAAGAAGTCTACGCAGTGTGCAATTTGGTATGGCTCCTTTTGTGTCGCTCATACTTCGCAATCTATTCGATCGCTCTAAGCACGTTCTGTCAGATACTGATTACGATTTATAGACAGCTTAACACGGACGTGAAATCGAATTTCACAGTGAAAACTCATTTCCTCGAGGACAGCGTCGTCCAGTTTCGTCGCCTGTTTTCCGCCATTTCTAACCAAGTAGATGCTGTCAATGGCGTCTTTCAGGCTTCTTTAGTAATCTTCATGCCCTACTTTATACTCAGCGTTTGTGCTTGTATAAGACAAATGAAAGGCCAAGCTCTGAACGAAAAGTCTATTCTTCCTGTCGGTTCCCTTGTGTTTACTTTATTAAACGATATAAACACTTTCTTTCTCATATACAGAAGTGCGAATGGACTCAGTGTCGAGGTAAGTGAGCATGATTCTGGCAATTTACAAGGCAAGTATAACGGCTCCTTCATCTGTTCGTAGGAATACTTACCTTTAATATAGAGAACTGGGGCCTTGAAGTAGTTCAACATGATTTGGTATAATGGAAACAACTGGTTTTGGATTTATTTCCCGCTTTCATTAGTTACATGGTTACAAATTAGCAGTTGTCAAGCGACTGTTTATATATATATACGAGGTGCTAGCCAAAGTTTTCGAGAATTTTCTTGTAAAAAGCAGAAAACGTACCTTACATTATGGATTGTGCGGGAAGTCCCGGATTTCAGTGAACTGTCCCGCATCAGTAAAGGATTATATTTAATAAAAAGGATAAATATATATTAATTGGATATTGATAAATTATTTATTTGTCAAAAATTACGTATCCCGGATTTGTCCCGGTTCTTCACGCCTGTGTCTTGGATTGGCGTCGATAAAAATCTTGTCATTTTACTTACACCCTAATTTCCGCTGTCTCTTTCAATGTAGTCACCTCCGGTGTGTACGCTGGAAGCTCTGCTGGAAGTCCGAAAACTATAGGGTGTACAAGACCAATTGCGATTCCACTTGGATATTTTCAGTCGAGTCAAAACGTCGCCCTTTCATTTTAGGGAACAGGTAGAAGTCGGAGAGGGATAGGTCAGGAGAAAAGGGAGGGAGACCGTTGCCATGTTGTTTTTTGCAAGGAATTCCTTTGCGAAGCGTATGGTCGGGCGCGTTGTCATGGTAGAGCAACTCGGACAGTTTGCGCAAATTTTTCCCTTTAGTTTCTTCAAAACCTCGCAGTAAAACTTCCTGTTGAGATCCTGAGCAGGTCGAATAATTTGCAACGCAAATAGCAGTAACTCACAAAGACATGTGCTACGATTACAGAACTTAGGCTACGGCCATGCAGACGCGAATTTAGTGCGAGCGAGCGATTTCTGACGTCATCACGCTCGCTCAGATGCGATCATGCAGACGCGAGACACTCGAAACATCGCACGCGAGAACGAAAATAGGTTTCTCGCTCGTATCTGACACTGCTTGATTTTATCGCTGTCTGCCAAATCTCGCTCAACGCTGCACATGCGCAGTAGTCCATTTTTTTCTGCAGCAATACCCGACAACGTGAAATAGCAGCCATGTTTGTGAGAAAAATTCGCTTCTGTATAATCACATACGGCGAGAAACGACGAGAGAGAGAACTTAAAAATTCCCTCGCTAAACATAGCTTGCGAATGTGATGACGTCAGAAATCGCTCGCTCGCACTAAATTCGCGTCTGCATGGCCGTAGCCTTTGAGCAGCAGCTGAAAAGTGCACCAAGAGACATCTAGCGGCAGAACATGGTACTGTTTTTGGTTTGAGCGGAATATTCATATTTTCGGATATTTTGGGTAGCACTTCGTATATACAGGGTGTATCTGAACGGTCTGTACAAACTTGGAGGGGAGGTAGTATGGGTGATTCTAAGCAAAAAAGTTCATATGAACATTGGTCCGAATTTGAACGATAACTGAGATATGAACAGAAATAAAAATGCCGCCACCAAGATAAACAAGTTAATAACTCAGGTTTTATAACACCTAAGATAATGAAATTTAGAGGAACAACAGGGTACATAAGACTGTGTATACCGTTAAAAATTGATCGAATTCCAACAAGAAGTTTCCCCCATACTACCTCCCCTCCAAGTCTGTACAGACCATTCAGATACATCCTGTATACAAAGTGTATCTAAACCGCTGTCACAAACTTCTGGTGGTTTTCTCCCCCAGAGAAATGACAACAAAAGTTCATATAAACATGGTTCGGATAACGAAGTGTTTGAGATTTCCGCAGATAAAAGTGAAGTTTCAGCAGCTAGTTTTGAACTCTGTGGATGGCAGTTGACATGCGGAGATGCTACAACAAATTTTTGAAATAACGTCCCATTTATTGGTTATCAGGTGCGCCTGCTTCAGGTGTACCTAACCATTCAAGGGGAATCACCACCTGACTGCTGAAACTTTGACATTTGTTGTAGCTTCTCCGCATGTCATTTGTTGTAGCTTCTTCTTGAATTTCCTATGCAAAATGTTCAGAACTCAAATTGTAAGGGTCATTTAAGTTTGAAAGTTTTCTAAACGCTGGCGGAAAATGTCATTTAATCTCAGCAGTTGGCACCGTGTTCTCGCAGCATAGCGCAGTTCATTATGTGAAGTGTTGGTGCAGAAAGTTCATAAATGACGCAACGACGCAATCTAAATTTTGGGTTTTCGATATTTTCGATGAGGAACTTTTTGCTTCTATTGATGCATGGAATGACACTATGTACTTATTATCCTTCCATTTAGAAACACCCTGTATAGGTTACATATATAGAGCCTGTCATATAGTGATATTTTGAATACTGATTAGACGACCCCATCAAAGTGCCACTGTTAACGCAACAACACCGGATACAACGGATCACCTGGGCTCGTGGACATGTTAAGTTGAACGTAGACCTTGAACAATCACGGCTTGTGTGGTGCTAGGAATCACGGTTCCATTTATACCGGACTGATGAAAGAGTATTTATATTGGTATCTTTGTCATTGTGGCCAGCGCAAGGCGAACCGAACTAACACAGTTCACATGTGTCATGGTAGAGATGAATTTTCCGAGGTTGTTCAGGAATGCAACAGTCCCTTGTGTACAGGGACTGGAAGCTGACTACAACTGTCACCACCAGCTTCTGGCTGGAATTGCCCAGTTTAAGCGACAAGCCACAGCACATCACATTCAATGGTAGGCGCTTCTAGACCTGTGATATCTGCGCTTCGCGGTCTGCTTTGATATCCAAGGCTTATGGATTGTTTTGAGTATAGAAGACCCACCTAAGTACCACTGCTAAAGAACAACACTGAACATCCAGGAGGCTCCTTGTGTCGCAGACCCCATGAAGCCATGGCCCAAGTTGTCAAGATGGAGTGGGGTTCCATGGTTATCTGGGATGGTTTTGTGTGGGTCCGCGTGGCCATTTATACTCCTTTGTGAATCCCTCAGTGATGGATGGGATCCTCCAGCAGAATAAAAGTTACATGTTATTCGGTTTCAGAACTGGTTTGAGGAGCATTCAAGAGAGTTCCAAAGAATGAAGTGACCAAGATAAGTCGCCTCCCAATACTAGAGAGATGTGGGTGGCAATCCAAATGGCAAGGCTCTATATCTCGCCATTTCAGACTTTTGGAGAGTCAATTGCTCTTCGCTGAAACAGAGAGGAAGGGGGCTCCGACTTATTACTGAGCAGCTATACGATGACTTTTTGCCTTTAAATGTGTGATGTTCGAGTAAATTCGTTCATCACATTTTTTCTTTTAGAAAATAAAAATGATAAATTCTTTACATCAATTAATTATTTGACTTGCAGCCATTAAGGTTATGTTATAATTTAAACCTTGATAGATTATGATTATTTAACTTTTTATTAGCTTTTTATTTTAGCCCGGGCATCATTATTAAACGGGTTTTTTAATAGGTAAAAATGGAAAGTTATTTTATTACTTCTTTTCTGGCGACTTGTCATTTAAACTATTTATATATTTATTCATTTCACAATTTGTATTTTGGATGGATTTTGAAATATCTCAACAGCGATGTTCTTTGATTAAATAATGTGTACACATTCTGATATAGTAATTTTCTTATGGATATTTTCCTTATAAATGTTTAACTTATAAAACATTTTCTTTTTGCAAGCTGAACCCAATTACATTGATCAGAAATTTGGTTAATATTTTCTTTTGTTGACACTTCTGTTGTCAGACATTGCATCTGTGATGTTTATACATGGATCCTATTAATTTTAGAATTTAAGCTATATAATAAGATAAACTTTGTGCAATTTTTTTTGGGTAGCTTAATTTAATGTAATCAACAATGTTTATGAAACATATTTATTGTTGTTATTTCTTTTGGAGTTGTTCCATAATTTACATAGTCATGCTCTGAAGTGTGCCCTTCAATTGTCGCCGCGTGCTAGCCGTGTGCTTCTTGACTGTGGCCCCAAGAGCATAAAAGCTTCAACTTGAAGAAATTTCATCACTACTCTTCCAGGCTTCCTTTAGTTAAGATGCTTCTATGAAGCTCCTTCATCATCCTTAGCCACTACAGTTTTCAATTTTCAACTTTTTCTGGTTCCTGAATTATTCTACAAAGATAATGTTCTGAGCGCATCAATTTTATTGTATCTGGATATGTAAGCTCATTTTCATTTTCGTCCTCTTCTGTCGAGATGGACATTTACTTCAATAGACTGTGACGCAGATTTGTCTGGATTTTCCAGTCAATCTCTTCTCCAGAAGTCATCTTCATATTCTGTCCACTATGTAATGTTAAACTTCTTTGCTGTAATGAGCTAAACATGCCTATAGGGACTTAAAATTAAATTCTTGATTAGGACTTTTAACCTATCTAAAGTTTTTCTTAATGTAATTTCTCTTTTCTTATCTTCACTCTTGGACCTCAATGTAATTCTAAATTTCTATTTATCTATTTAAAGGTTTTTTTTTATTTTTAATTTTGGTCCTTAGTGTCTTGCTAAATAGCTAAACTGGAATAGTCAAACATTTAATTAATTTTTCCTGTTTAATTAATTTGATCCCCTGTAATGAGTATTGAATACTGGCCATTTTCTTATGCAAGATAGTAGGGAATAATATTTTTTATATAAATGGATTTCCTTTTTCATATTATTTGTCATAAATAACAGTGGGTGAATCAAGCATTTTCATTACAGCAGAGGCTTTGTATCTCATGAAAATATTTAATTTTCTTTAACTTAATTGAGTTAAAACGCAATCTTTTTTCTCATTTGTGTTGGCCACACAAGTGTTTTGAAGCCTATGGGGATTCTATTTTTGTGCATTACTGCTGCATATTCCTTTAATTCTTAATTAGCAATTTTTCATGTTGCTATCATACTATTTAGAACTTGATTCGCATACAATTATAGACTTTCTATTACATTGCAAAATTTTTTTAATGATTAATCTTAGGGAATTAATGTGTAAAATCAAATTTTTATGAAAATAGCTTCTGTAGTAATATTATAAATGATGTTTAGATTATAAATCCACTATACAATCTTTTTCTATTTTCTTAATCTCACTAATGTTGTGAGAATAGTTTTAACTTGAGAAAAGCAATGATTTTGTAAGATTAAATTTTCCTTATAGTCCTTTTATAAATATTTTAAAGATTTAAACCTTACCTGACATTTTTTTTTAAACAAGCTTCCAAAAACTTAATCATCTCATTTGATGACCATTAATTTAAAGATAAGTAACGTATTTAATTAAAACGTTAAAAATGTATATGTTTTCAGTGAGAATAGTTTGGCTCACTTGTGTTACTGCGGTTGTATTACATCTGGCGGCGTCTGTGTGTTCATCCGTCTGTGGTCTTTCTATTTCATTACTACTCAGTTCAACATTTTCATCGATAGAAAATGAGGCAAACCACTTGCCGCGCTCTGAATAACAGGAAGTGCTTTGCAAGAAGATATTGTGAAACGCTAATATCCGGTAATTACCAAACAAATCGATAACACTTACGTGATCGTTTTTATGAATAGCAAACACGTAATGTTGGTTTACGGATAAAATCGATTTTTTGGATTTTATCTGAGGCAAGGCGCTATTAACACATCATAAACGGAAACACTGAGCTTCAAGAATCTCTCTTGTTGTCCTCATCCGCAGAAATGGCCAGTTTTTCTAAGACATTTGGTTTATTCGCAAACGTATTTGGATTAAGTTTGTTCACAGAGGTTTCCAATGGAAAGCGCAAGTGCTTGCTAATCCTGTTCGTCGTGGAACTCTTTCTGCAGTCTGTCTTCATAATTATATTCTCTTTACAAGCTGTTTATAGTTACATATACGAGAAAAGTCTGCCGAATTTCTTATTCCAGTTGAACCAACCTTTACAGTCCACATTAGGCCTAGTTCTTGTTCTTACCTGCTTTTGGAATCAGAAGAAGCTAAATATCCTGTATGAATCCATTCAAACGAGTCTTTTAGTGAACAGAGAGGAGGACGTTGCAGAATGTGAGAGGATTGTAACAAAGAATTTCATTAAAAATACTTTCACCAATATAACTCTAATTGCATTAACCTGTCTTACTGAGACCTTATACTTCAAGAGTGTAGACAAGGAGTTGTTGAAAGTTTTTTGCCTCAACAATGACCTGTTAATGAAACATAACGAAATCGTGGCGACTATAAACTGCATTTGGGCATCCTTCTCTCGCATGCACCTAGTAATTTTTGCAATAACATTGAGCTCCTTATGTCAGTTCATCAGCTTAAACTATTCCCACTTCCGAAGGTCTATGAATTCTAAAAATATTTCTGTAGCCTTTGAAGACCATATCGACAGTTTCAAGCAGCAGTTCAGTCAAATGACGTCACATGTGGACTCATGCAACTCCGTTTTTAAAAGTGTCCTGGTTCTTTGGTCTTGTTGGTTCATCTTCAGCTTCTGTGTCTATATGAGATGTCTGAAGCCCGATTACATATTTTCTGGTACTGTAAACGGACTTCTCTTTATGGGCGTTCATGTTCTGGAGTATTTGAATGTTTTTTATATTGTATACAAGGATGCCAGTTCTGTTTATGTGCAGGTAAGTTTACCTTTCTCTTAATTTAGGTAGCAATTACAGTGGGGTGCAAAAAGGTTTTGATTTAAGTCAAAGTTGAGCACGTGAATAGCACATCCCAAGCGTATACCTGCTACCCTGTTTTCATTAAGAAGGGAAAGGTCTAGTCTAATCTGCCTTGACTCTCAGTAAAAGTACCTGATTTTGCAACCGATCAACATCCGGTAAGCTCAGTTCCTACGGAGCAGCTAAAAACCTTTTTGCACCCGACTGTACAATACCATACCTACCACACGATGGAGAACAAAATTTTCACTTTTACTAGTCCAAACCGGATTCGGAAGTAATTTCATGTCAAAAGTGGGATTTATGTTGATCTGTACTAGACAGTATGACAGTATAATGCCGTCACGTTTCACTTGTGTTACGTTACAACATAAGAGAATGGAACTGAGAAATTCCAATAGCGTTATTATATACAAAGTTTCCTCTTCCATTCGTACATTAACCATTGTGAAGCATGCAACGCCATAATAATAATAATAATAATAATAATAATAATAATAATAATAATAATAATATGCGCTTCAGTAGAAGCAAAACCAAATGTCTAAAGAAGCATAAACTCCTTGAGTCAGACAGTTTCTAGTTGTTTAGTCAAGACCCAATTCAAAATAATTGCTTGAATATGTTTAGGGTGATTGATGCATCTCGTTGATTCACACTTAATAATTGATTTTCTAATTTCTTGAGACATTTCATTCCATGTTCGTATAGTATTAAAAGAAAAAAATCTTTCTCTCCACGTCGAGATAATATCAGGCGGTTGAATAAATAAACGTTTAGCTTGTCTCACATCTGGCAAAGTGTTTAACCATTTATAAATAAAATGTGCAGGAATATTGATATTCATTAAGGCTTTAACTAACTCCCTAATCTTAATCATTATTTTCATCGAAGAAAAGTTAAGAATCTTATTACAAATATGTGTAATTCAACACCTAATTGGTAGATTTAATGCAGTACGAACAATGTTGTTATAAGCAACTTTTAACCTCTCTTGTATATATTTATTCTCGGGCATCCATTTTACCACCCCATATATAATTTTAGGTAGTATCTTTCCCTTCACAATGATAGTATCTTTCCCTTCATTTCTTTTCTCGTTAACGTGCGTCGTAGTCTTTGCATAAGATATCTTAATTTATTACATATACCAATAAATGTTCAACATGTGTACTAAATTTTAAGTCATGATCATAATATATTCTTAATATCTTGTGAGTTTGAATCTGTCTCGAATCATTTCTATCAATACACAAGGCAGCCGTTTTCTTAGTGGTAATTTTCATGCCTCGTACTTGAAACCCAGTCTTGGAGCATCTTTAGATCATTACTAATATCTCTGTTAATCTCATCGCATCTTTATAATAACCGTCATGAGGACGATATCATCTACGAAAGCTCGAAACTTGAATTTCAAGTTGAGATCAAATGCGGGTGCGAGCAGAGTAGCAAACAGAATAGTACTATAAAGATAACAGGAAACCACTGATCCACATAAAACTTTTAATAGGACGTATGCGCATTTCGGCAGCCACGCTGCCTTCTTCAGCGTACACAAGGATTTTGATCAGAACAGACAAATCAGAACAGACAAATCAGAAATGCGCATACGTCCTATTAAAAGTTTTATGTGGATCAGTGGTTTCCTGTTACCTTTATTAAAGTTCGTCCACAGTGCCGGCTCCAGTTCTCTCTTAAATCAGAATAGTACTGATTGCGGATCCTTGAGGGATACCGCGGCCAGAAGGAAATTGGTAAAGTTGATTTTCGACGATGAGACAATTAATACGATCCGTAAATAAATTCTCTATAAGTCTCATGGTATGGCCAGAGATAACAAACGCTCGTAATTCGAAGAAAAGTTGTTTATGTGGCACGGTATAAAAGGCCTTCTCAATATCTATAAAGCGTTGTTTGTATTCAAGAGCTTCAACAGCTTCTAATTGAATAGACAGAAGCATATCTTGAGCCGATGAATTTGGTCGACCACCATATTGGTGAATTGGTAATTTCTCCCATAAATAATTTGACATAGATCGAAAAATAACTTTTTCAATTATTTTATAAGCTGTAGGTACCGAGGCAATAGGTCTAAAATTTTTAAAGTCATTTTCGTCCCCAGCTTTAAAAATTGGTTTAATTAAGGTTTGTTTAAATCGCTTAGGTATTTGTCCTGTGGTCCAAATTCTATGTATAAGATAGGCCAACAGTGAATTTCTATGGTTTCCTCAATATTTTATTGCCCTATAGTCCAGATTATCATCATTTTTGTTATACTTTAATATAACAAGCCTCATTGTCCAATAAATTTCCTGGATAATATTAACTGGTAATTCCCAATCAACATCTTCATTATATCGTGGATTCGGGACAGGTGGAGGGAGCGGGATACCAAAAGGGTTATCAGTCCATTCTAAATATGGTTTCACTTGTTCCTTTTTAAGCTCAATCTTTTTGCTTTGACGATTTTTTTTCCCACAAAACGCCATAAAGCAATCTGATTTTTAGAATTAATTAATTGGTTCGTTTTTGCTTTCCTAATTTCTTTTTTATACAACTTATTATAGCGTTTCAATTTCATTTGTTCATTTGTATCTCCAGACTCCATTAGTCGCCTATAAATCCTTCTTCTTTCATTCCACAAATGAATAATTTTTTCGTTCCACCAATTAATACGTTTCGAAGTTTGCCGTGGAACTTTCAGTACCATACCGGCTTGTTTTAGGCAAACTTCAATCCATTGGTATGGGGCGACTCTGGATATCGATCTCGGGTATTACGAATTGCAGGTAATTTCAACAACAACCAATATGTAAAGAAAGCTGTAGACATATACCTTTCCTTCAGCTCGTAAAGTAATTGTTCAACAGAATAATACCCAACCACAATGTTGAATCATGTTTTTGAAGGTGAAATTTCGGCATACAAGGCAGTGCCCTGCAAAATATCAAACATAATGTAGATCGAGGGGCCTTCACAAGACACTGATTTTGTTTACAAACATTGTGTAAAACTGCAGTCACTTAAGAATGCCATAATGGACTTACCGGTTTCACAAACACTATTGTTTCACAGACCTCAAAGGCATTCTATGATCTGTTCCAATTAAGAACACTTGTAAGTCGCACGAACAATGTATTTTTTTCTTATTTCGCGTTCGTTTTCCAGATATCAACTATTCTCAAAATTCGTACAATTACATGATGTAGTTACGGCAGGTATGTCGTACTGATATTGACTAACTTAAGCAGGCTTCTGAGTATTGCTATAACCAGAGGAGCTGATTCTGGAAAAGCAGTCTTCGTGTGCAAAGAACTTAAGATTTGGAATAAATAAAAGTCGTCGAGGCTAAGATCTTGAGAGTATGGAGGACCTCTGGCGAGCAGGTCACAGATAACACCAGCCCCAGCCACACGGTAACGAGTATTGTCATGGACGAAAATAAGTGGAGTGATCAGAAAGTTACGCCGTTTCCTCCATAGAGCTTCCCGAAGGTTTTTGCAAGAAATGTAGATAATATTCAACATCACTTACAGTTTGTATAATGTATACTTTGTGAGTAATCAAGGAGAGTGTTCCTTTATTGACACCCAACTGTTAATCAATTGTAAATCATTGGAAAATTACTTTTCTAGTAAAATTTAGTTTGGTTACGGGTTGCAATAATAGATGACAATGTATGGCCTCGTCTTCTCAAAGAGAGAAACCACACAGACGACGTCTATTATCAGAAAAAATGAAAGGAAAAATTCCACGACCTGGATTCGAACCAGGAACCACGAATTCACGCTCGTTGCCTCTTCAATTGAGTCATCGTGAACACGGTCTCTAATGACCATTTACGAGACCAACCCAATACAGGATGTCTTAAATAGAACTGACGATTTTCAAAATGGAATAGCATGCAAACGATAAGAGTTATTAAAGTTATTCTTGCAGCAGGCGATTAAACTGTGAGCTGAGAATTTGTTTTGGTACGTTTTCTTGTGCTTTGCGGGCCGATCTTTTCACACAGCGCGTCATGACGTTCTTAACAACCTGAAAGTTTCGTGTAGTTATTGCCCACCAACTTATCCGAATTCAGTGAAATTGTTGTGCGAGAAATTTACACGAACCAATAAAACAAAGGAAAGACCGGCCCGCAAAACAAAACAAATTCCTGATCTCATACCTAATCTCCTGCAAGAATAATTTTAATAACTCTCACCTGCTATTCCATTTAAAAAAACCGTCACTCTTTTTTATAGACACCATTTAAGTATTATACTGTTTATCAGAAAAGGTAACTACTCGTGTATCTTAATAAAGAACCTTTTAATAACTACCAATCATACAGGTTGATCAGGGCTCTTTCCCTCTCTTAATAGCATTTTCCAGTTTTAAGCTTTTTTTTTCCATCTTTGGCCGCTTGAGGATAGGGACATGGTCTTTGAAATACGTATCCGATATTGCCGTTGTCATTGTCGATTAGAGGTTTCACAAGGGCCAACTTCTGCTGCACCTTCTCCAGTATGTCCAAGATATACACGCCGATTTTGGTTACGTTCTAATCCCGAAGTCTTTACTTCCATGGACAAATTGAAGGCTGTAAGACTACGTTCGCACTACGAAACTAGTTACAAATTGAACTAGTTTCTTTTCTGGTTGCAGGTGAACCAGTTCTAATTGAACACTAGTTTTATCATCCTCCTGTTCGCACTGGAAATCCTCTTTAGAGGTGGAAATCCAGTTCCAGACACAACAAATACAGCGTGCCCTGGAATGATTAATGCTTCTTCATCGTTATTTAAAGATGGCGCTTTTTGTTTTCCAAATTTAGTTTCGCCATCTTTCCACTTTTCTTGATTTGTTTGAGATTGAGAACACTGTTGTTCGGTAGCCATTGTGTATTTTTAATCCGTGATCGTATCGCTATTCGTGAAGACTTATGGGAAAACTACCCAGAAGTCTCTGCATGAACAAGCACTCTCCAGCCCCAGATCCAGTTTGAGAAATTGGGGTTGGAAACCCCAGTTCCAGAGCCGAAAGAACTAGTTCTTCTTACACCCAGTTTTGTTCGCACATCACTGATAAAACTAGTACCTCTGATAGAACTAGTTTCTTTTGGCTAGTGCGAACGAGCCTTAAGGGTTATTTTGGATTCTGTTGCCAACTGTCTGAAATATTTGTAAACCGTGAAGCGTGGATCTTTTGGAGGAAGACCGTTGTGTCATTCGAATAGAAAACAACCCGTCCTTTCCACACAAAATGATAATTAAAAATTTTCACTTGAAAAGCCGAGATCGGGTGAAATTGACTCAAACTTGTTTTTTCCCCCTCGATTTTAATAAATACATGCATGAACGTCATTTTTTTTTCTCGAAAGATTTGTGGACCCCTCCACATAAGTAAAACTTGGAGTATCACGCCTGTACGTGACGGTTAATATATTTTCGAATGTATGGGTCATTTTGACCCGATGCTGGTGTTCCGAGGGTTAATAAGGTTTGCGTCTCTTTTCAATCGCTTGAAAAAAACTGAGAATCGTAGAATGATTGGAAATCAACAACCCTAGAAAAGTATGGCGAACATGAGGCGGTCCTTCATATGGTTTCGGTATTTAAACTAATGTATCCTAGAACCTTTCAATCTTTATAATTCGTATTTAAATATTCTAGTTTCACGTTTTATTCTCACGCACCCACTTACAGGAACACCGTCACTCAGTCGTGCTCATTCATACATGCAGCTATTCAATGGAGTGAACATTCCTCAGAACACTTTTTAAATTCGTTTTGTTAATGAAAGCTTGCTCAGCTTTATTTTCAAATGTGGATAATTAAGTTATGCAATTCAGGGCCCAAGGCTACGTAATTAAAACCCTTGCAATTCGCATGGAATCGTTGTTGGCATTTTGCCATTATAACTAATGGAGAAGCGTCTTTTTATAGTTTTTTAAATGACTCACTATTTCATTTATAAAAACGTTTTTTATACGCGTGCGTGTTTATGGGTGTAAGGATGAAAACGCTGTTTGCTTAATATAAATCGAATAAAACTACAGTGCTATTCAGTGGCATTGTGCATTGATTACATGAATCCTCAAGCAAGTTGACTTGCTTCGTTTGCTAGCGAGACATATTAACTTATAACCTGTTTGAAATCTATACATCTTTGAACCACATTGTAACATTTATGAAAAAAAGACTTTAAAGCTCTTTTGTTTAGCCATCAGAAAAGGGTCAATGAAACGTGATAATGTCAAGAGTATAGCTGACAGTTGCTGTTTTCCACACTCTTCTTTATTAATCAATAATTTTCTCATTAAACGGGAGGACCCGCTGAGAGGAAGTCATCATTTCCATCAAAGCACTCAACACTTCAGTTTATGAAAAGTGTTTGGCGATTAATGCATCTCAAACCATGGCTTCTCTCACTGGTATCTTCAATTTATTTTCATCCATTCTGGGGTTGAATTTCTTCACGGAATTATCTGCTTCCAAGAGAATCGCCTTGAAGATCATCTTCGTTTTCGACATGCTTCTTCAACTCGCTCTACTGGTAGTGATTTTTGGACAGGCTTTACATTCATTTATCAGTGAGAAAGAGTTACATAAGTTTCTCAGTCAGTTTCATGCGCCTCTTCAAAGTGTCGTGGGTATTGTCCTTGCTGTGTTTTGCTTTAAAAATCAAGTGAAGATCAACGCTCTGTACCTAAATCTCCAATCTTTTATACAAAACGAAGCACTTATAAAAAACTGTGAGTTCCGTGGAGTTCTGGATAGGAAGTTGATCATAAACTTAACAGTAGCCTTAATTTTAGCCACTGGCAGTATGGTGTTTGAAACGATCATGATGCTCACCGTTGAAGAGATTAAAGCTTTTGAGTCCTTCGGTACCGTTCCATCGTGGTATAAAGAAGCCTTCGCAATCTCCAATTTGCTCTGGATTGTTCTGTATCGCTCATACTTTGCAGTCTACTCAGTCCTCTTAAGCACGTGCAGTCAAATTCTGAAAACGATTTATAGCCGCTTTAACGCGACCTTGAAATCGGATTTCGCAAGTAAAATTCAAATCCTAGACGATAGCGTCGTCTGCTATCGGCGCCTGTTTTCCGCCATTTCTAACCAAGTTGATGCTGTCAATGATGTCTTTCAGGATTCTTTAGCGGTCTTCATGTGCTACTTTATAATCAGCGTATGTGTTTGTATAAGAGCTGTGAAAGACCATGCTTTGAACGAACAGTCTTTTCTTCCTTTTGGTGGCCTTGTGTTTACTTTATTGAACGACCTTAACACTTTTCTTCTCATGTACAGAGCTGGAAATGCTCTCAATGTGGAGGTAAGTTTGTGTGATGTTCTAGTTTCTGCGAATTAATTTGTAATGCTTTTACACACTGCAATTAACCACACTGTCCGGGCGCTATATTAGGTACACCCACCTAGTAGTGCGTTGTATCTCCTTTCGTTTTCAGTGTAGATGCACCTTGATGGATGTGCTTGGTCGCAACGATGCCTACGTAGGCATTGTAACGTACGCTTTTCGCTACATTGCATGGGCAATTTGCATGACTACGGTCAATTTATTTTGCCAGCTAGGATAATTACTAAAAGCCTATTAATGTTGTTGGTTGAAGTCTTAATCTCTCTTACATCCAAAGGTGCAGCAAGGGAATAAATTCTCTGTGAGCAATAAATCTATTATCCTATAAAGCAGTGCACATTGCATAAAGTTCCCATCGTCCCGCGTCTTTAACTCATGCAGGGTTGTAAATAATTGTTAAAAGGTAATCTAATCTTAGGTAAGTAGTCTTACTCCCTGCGTATATCATTGTTAAGGGGAGTCATTCCATGGGGATACAAATATCGTTTCTTGAAAAGATAATATCGAATCTCTTTCTTAAAGCCCGTGATATCAAAAAACTTGACAGTTCACCTACTAGATCGTTTTAACACGAACGGTGACCACCTGAAATTATTTGTAAGGTTCATTTGGTTCCAATTTTACAGAGTTCTAAGTTGCTCCAGATGCGCAGCAGACGAACGAAGGTTCATCCCACAGCTCTAGCAAAAATCACTTCCAGAGTCAAGCAAAACGCCCTGAACACTTCTGATGTGAGAATCGATAGGTAGGTTCTAGCAATAAATGGCACGGAAGAGGAATTTTTATCACATTATCCAGTATTTAGAACTACAGTATTTCCCTGTGGACTAAGGAGGAAGGGAGGGCATCGAGGATCGGAAAGGACAGGAAACAGGGGTTCTTTAGAAAGGGTTTACCTTGCTGCTTAGTTGGGGTGTTCTCGAGATCAATCCCGTTGTGAAAGTATTTACTACCCAAAGTCGACTATCTTCATCTAACCAGACAAGGGTTTCTGCGTAGGATGATTTACTGGAACGTAGAGTAAGTTTATATTTTCCCAGTCAGCCTTCTGGATCCAATTGGCGGTCATTTGGCTTCAGGCTCATCAAATCCGACAAATAGAAGTTTTATCAATTTCTTGGTACACTCAATATTAAAGAGCTAATTTTTCTTTACGCTCATAATCCTTATAAGATTGACTCCATATCATCATTCTTAACAGAACGAATACAATCATTTACCAGTCAAGGATTCAATCTGACTTACAATAACAAGTCTATTCCGACTTTTAGAATCAACAGTTCATGTCTAAAACTCATTCTTCGGGTAACCTTTACTTTACTCTGCAAGATTAAACCGGAAAATATTGCACTCTATTCTCTTGAGCTTCGTCATTTTCGAACCACCCACAGCCAAACTAAAAAAACAAACCACTATTCCTTCTTCACAGAATACTCAAATCTTCTTCAGGAGTTCAACAATCGTTCATAATACGCAATTTTGCTACAACGTTTTCCAACAACAAGCACAGAGATCCGATTTGAAGGTAGACTTTAGCACTATTCAAACACAATCAGCGAAAATGTTGATTGTTTAAAGAAATCATTAATCACCCGGACAAAACTATTCATCTTAGTCAAAGATAAATTTGAAACTCAAGGCAAATGAAAATGATCAACAAGATGAAGTATCTTCATCTCTTCAAAATTCTAACAGCAGAGGAATTGGTCAACTAAAGAAAAATTTCCGTATCGTGAACGTTGTAACGTGAATATCAGTATGGAAGCTGTTAGAGCTAGTTGTTGATGGTCCTGTTCGTGTCGGATACCAACGTTCCCCGATGCTGTCTTCGATTATTGTACCCTATGCTCAATGGCATGCATTTAGTGGTACGATATGAGTTGAATGTGTGAGCAGCAAATTTAAGTTCAGGCAAAGAGTGGCCAGTCGTGTTGGCTTGCACAAGTATAGCTAGCCTCAGCTGATCTCTTTTATTAGCGAGCGGTTTCCTTCCACTGATTCGAGAATTCTGTGTGGTAAACCATTCTCGATATTGTAACCTTGAGATACTCTTGTAAGATAAAAATCTGAGAACTGATGTCTCGGAGACGCTTCGTCCAGCAAGTCGTAGACCTAAGTTCAAAATCGGTTAGATTTTTGCTCATTTTTATTATCTCTATAATTTGTAGTCTGAGCTGCCGACGGAAAAGTTAGCATGCAACGGAATGGACCACGCCAATGGTGCGCACAGGAAGGATTTACCTAATTAAGTGGCCGGACCGTGTAAGTCTGCGTGACACTTTTATGGATTTCCTGTCAAAAAGCTGGAAATACATGAATTGTTGATCATAATCTGTAAGAGTGAGTCTTAGTGGGTGTTTACCATGCTTCATCTAATCAATATTATTCTCATTAATACTGGAAAGGACATGGAGCGAATCCTGACTTCCAAGAAAATTGAAACACTCGATTAGGATTGGATTCCTTCAACGTGTCGTCTACTTTTAAGATAATCATCTTGAAGGGCATTCTTCATTTTTGACATGCTTCTTCAACTCGGTTTACTGTTTTTGGTTTTTGGACAGGCCTTGTATTAGTTTGGTTTTGCTAGAATCAGAGCAACTGATTCTAGGCAAGCACCATAAGCTTGGATTCACAGAAGCTACTGGACTTACATTTCACATAAGTTGCCATTTGAAAAAATGTTAAGCTTTTAACGATCAACATATTCCGCATGTTTTAACCGACCCTCATAGTTCTGATCAAGCAGCGTTAATCCAGCCTTCTTTGTGGTGCATGGCTATCTCGCTTTCCTGATTACACTCTTCTCTATTTTTCCTTATGTGGTTTCATGAAAGAATGCGATTCTTAAACCTTCATCGTGTTGAGTTGAGAAATCATATTTACTTTCTACATACTGCCCCTGGAATGAAATTGACTTGTAATTGTAAGGTGCGTCTCATAAGTATAGAGACTTTGTTAAGTCAAACAGCAGTGGACAAGGTTTTTATTTCCACAATGAAATATAAATACACATATTTTATTCACAATATGAACAATGCAATCCTACATCTTGAGAAAAAAATGGATTTTTGGCGTTAAAATATGTACTATTTCATTTAATAAAGAGACAGTGTCTCATATTTATAGAGACTGATCAGCAAAATTAATAATTTTGAAAACTTAATTATGCGTTGTTACCACCAGAAGCAATTAATTTAAATACCCGATCTTTCACTGATGTTACGAGTTTTTGCAGTTAATCTGGATACAGATTATACCAACATTTCTCTATCGAATCTTTTAATTCACTCACAAATGTTTATCGTCCATTTGCGTAAACAGCCTGTGTCATTACACCTCACAGATTCTCTATGGGGTTTAAATCGGGGATTCTTTCTGGACACTTCATCACATGATTTTGTTTGACTCCATCCACCCCTTTGATGATACTGGCATTGTCTTGCTGGTAAACAACTTCGTCTCCTACCAGAATGGTCATAATTGGCAGTAAATGAGATGATGACATTTCTTGATATGTAGAAGAATTCTGATTTTATTTCAGAATTGTCAAACTTGTTTCCATTGAACGAAAATCTTTCCCAAACCATCACACTTTCACCTCTTTGTTGTCTGCGGTAGCACGTGTCTGTTCTTGTCTTGAATCATGTCAATAATAGGTATTCTCATCAGGTACATCGAAATTCCACTTTTTTTTTTCGTCCGAAAAGATAACTCTGAGCCACTCCTCAGTTCAAGCCATGTACCGGGTGATTCAGTCAATTTCTGACCATTTCACTCGAATGACGCGCATTAGGGATAAATAGTTGAAAGAATATGAGCGCCATATCGAATTTCTAAATAGTTGGAGTTTGTACTGTTGCAACGGCGCTGCTTGAAAATCGTATTGTTGAAAAATGGAGCCCGCTTTATCAACAGAGCAGAAATGCAAGGTTGTCGAATGGTATTTCGAGACAAAATCACCTGTAACCGTGCAAAGAAAGTTCCGGAAAGAGTAGAAGTGTCGAGACGCACCAGGCAAGCAAGCAATCATGGATTTTGTCAAGCAATTTCGTGCAACTGGATGTGTTAAATGCAAGAAAAAAGGCGGGAGCGAAGCTCGTGTTCGAACGGCCGAAGTTGTCGAAAATGTTCGCTGATTCCCCTATCAAAAAATCTGTTCTGCCGCCTATCCATTGAAGAAGGGCTGTCGTATACCACAATGTGGCACATTTTGAAAAAGGATTTACACCTGTTTCCATATAAGATCCATGTTTATCAGGAGTTAACAGACACTGGAAGACAGAAGCGACAACAATTTGCGATGGAGTTTGGAGCAGAAATGGAAGCCAATCAGGACATTGTGGACAACCTGTGAGTGTCAGATGAGGCCTTCTTCCATCTGTCAGGTGACGTTAATAAACACAACGTTCGTTTTTGGGGTTCCCAGCACCCTCATGAGATCCATAAGTCACCTCTTCATCCACGAAAGGTTACGGCTTGGTGCGCGATTTCCAAAAGAGGCATCATTGGTCCGTTCTTTTTTGAGGGCACCGTAACGTCACAAGCTTACCTTAACATGTTGGAAACCTTCTTCATCCCCGAGCTGCGAAGGAGGCGTATAGCGCTTCGACATCAGTGGTTTCAACAGGATGGGGCTAGGCCTCACACCACTAATGAAGTGCTAGAGTATCTCAATCAGAAATTCGGAAATCGTGTCATTTCAAACAGGTTTCCAGATCGATTCGGGGGTGGCTTTCTTTGGCCCCCTACGAGTCCTGACCTAAACCCATGTGATTTTTATCTCTGGGGGTTCCTTAAAGACAGTGTGTTCACTACAGCACCAAGAACCCTAGACCAGCTGCGACAAAGCATCGTCCACTGCTGCGCCCTTGTGGATGCAGAAATCCTGGATAGAGTTATGAACAACTTCACCATTCGGCTGCGAGCAGTTCAAAACGTTCGTGGTGGCCACATTGAGCATATCATCAAGACTTTTCCACGGGAATAAAAAATCCGAACTGCCTAAAATATCATACTGAAATGCTAAGTTTGTAAACATTAATGGGTCAATAAATCATAGTACTGAAATGGTCAGAAATTGACTGAATCACCCTGTATTTCCTTGCACTCCACCCGTGCGATCTTGTGCTGTTTGTTAGGGCTGGGTTGATCTTCTTATTTTGAATAAGTCAGATGTTTATCTTTTTTAATCCTGCTGAGGATAGTATCCTTCGACACATTTCCACATATTTCACGTGAAATTTCTCTTACGGATTTTTTCCCAGTGGCAGCAAGACGGCGGATGCGACCTCTTTTCTCTGCTTAGCAGTAGATGTTCGGTTATCAGCGATCACTTTGTGAACAAAGGACTTCCATCTTTTAATTTCTGTGCATATTTCTTTAACTGTCTTCCCAACAGCTTTCATATTTTGTTATTTCATGAGAAAAGCAGTTAAAACTCTCATGAGAAAAAAAAACAAATTATTTGCGTTTTGGGCCCTGTCCACTTTGCTTTTAAGAGGGAGTCTCTATTCTTATGAGAAACTAACTCTTTACTAAATGGAACAGTAGCCTACATTTTTTAACGCCTAAAAATCCATTTTTTCCTCAAGATATAGGATTGCATTGTTCACATTGTGAATAAAATATCTGTATTTTTATTTTATTGTAAAAAAAAACAAACCTTTGTCCATTGCTGTTTGACTTAACAAAGTCTCTATATTTATGACATGCACCTTAAGTCTGCTTTATCACGAAAGGAGAAAGTTACATTGAGCCAAAATAACTGTTTGATGAAAACTTTTACCCGTCTTTGCTCTATAACTTGATACCTCTGTACGATATCTGAATAAATTTCTTGTTGTAAAAGTCATTTTTGAAACATCCTGTGTCAAGTATCTAAAAATTTTAGGATAGTTATTGAAGGTAATGAATAAAATCCATTCTTTCTATTTTTAACAGGCTCGCAAGTCGTCAGAGTATATCATGGATTACATATCGGAGGTAAGCTGAAGCTTGTATATCATTAACTGCCTGCTCAGATGTCTGAATTGCCCAAAGAAAACTTCATTGGACTCTTTCTCTTGCAGGCCAATTACAAGTCGACCACCAATTTCCATTTGCTCATGTTTTCCCAGAGGTTAAACCAGAGCAACATCGGCATTTCTGTTGGAAACTTTGCCATCATCAATACCAACTTCCTCCTAACGGTTAGTTCTAGCGTTATAAGTCTAAGTTATGTCTTGAATGTTGGAAGAGTAAGTGTTACTACAGTACAAATGACCAAAATATCTTACAGGGTGAGTATAAAAAGTATCGGGAAAAGTTTCGGAAAAATCGATTTATTTCAGATATTTCTATAAAAGCTTAAACTTCTTCAAAGTACAACCCTTGAGCGTCGACACAATTTTGCCAGCGGCTTTTTCAGGACTTGAAGGCGGATTCCGGAAGGTCCTTAAGGGTACCCGTGCAAGCTTCTTTGACGGCACTTAGGGTCCCATGGTGGTGTCCTTTGACGGAGAATTTCACTTTTGGGAATAGGAAAAAGTCTGCTGGGGCCAAGTCGGGACTGTAAGGGGTGGAGGAATCGTCGCGACGCCGTTTTGCGTTAGGTAGTCGATTACCTTCGAACAGGTGTGACTGGGTGCATTGTCGTGATGCAGTTTCCAATTTCTGGCGATGGCTATTTAACCAGCGATCTGAATTCAGCACTTCACGCACACGTTGCACGTTGTCCTCGGTTCTTGACGTCGACGGCCGTCTACCGCGGGGCTCGTCCTCCACAAACTCTCGCACATCTTTGAAGAACTCGTGCCACTTAAAAACTGCAGTTTGTGACATGATTTCATCCTTGAACACTTGGCGAATCATGCCCAACATCTCCGTACCCGATTTCCCCAGTCCAACACAAAATTTGATGGCGTACCGCTGTTCAGTCGTTCGCTGCATTTTGAGCTTGCACCGAGTCACTCGACAGGGGTCCATTAAAACGTCGATCTAGCCTGAACAAACGCTCGCTGGCGACTGACGCTTGGTGCGTTTTGAAGGTCAGACCCCACATCATCGAGCACGATCGGTGCGAGCGCATTGCGAGCTACAGTCACGTCAGGAAAAAAATTTTTCCGATACTTTTTATACAAACCCTGTAAGCAACTCTTTTATACAGTATTCTAACCGTCAAAATAACCTTTACTCATCGAGGAACAGATTTCGTGAAATCGTGGTGAGTGACCTGTATAAAGTCTTCCTTGAGAAAATTACACACACTGCCTAGTGAATTAGATTCACTGCCAAATGAATCACAAAATCCAGAATCCGTCTAGAGTCACGATTGCAACAACGAAGCGGCTCACTGGATTCTAGAGATACCAGTACTCAGCCGCTGGGTATATTGATCCAGTCTATGCCTACAAGGAGTAAGTAATCGTATCTCAAAGACAGTCAATCATGATCGAGATTTATAAGGAGAAGCAGGACCGCAACTAACCATTTCTGTCCCTGGCCGAACCCTGCGCCAGGGATTGAAACGTGTCCAGTCTGTCATACATCATACTGTTATTTGTGTTCAATAAAATATTAAACATATGTTTCTCATTCATTGGCCTGTGTGTGTCTGTATCGCAAATACTGTATCGCATAGGATGTTGGTGATCGCCATGTACGAATTTCTTAGAAATGTCCTGAAATAGTAAACTTTAGCTTCTTGATATCCCAGTAAAATTACTTTAAAGCCATCATACCATAATAGGCAGCCAATACACTTACACAGGGTAAATACAAAAGTCTGAACCCCCCTTTTATTTTTTGAACCGAAGCAGATATGTCAATTTTGATGAATCCAATGAATAGGAAGTTG
>JAHWFO010002816.1:729067-756219 GCA_023313115.1 Rhysida immarginata
CAACTTCCTATTCATTGGATTCATCAAAATTGACATATCTGCTTCGGGGGTTCAGACTTTTGTATTCACCCTGTATATGCAGTTCCACGACCTTTGCTTAATATGCTAACATCTTTCCTTTCTCACTTGCAGATACTCGGAACCATTCTGACATACTCTATCATTCTGTTTCAGTCTTCTTGAAAGATGTGTCCATTGTCATCTATCGCCCTATTAACGAAATAACTCTATCAAATACACAGTAAGATTCTTAAATATTAGGTAAGAAGCTCAGGTCGTTTGATCTATTTATCATTGTTTAACCTTTCTTAATGGATCAAAGAAAAGATAATCTGAAGATGGATCCGAAAGCATTTATGAACAGTCAAATCTCCACACAAAAGATTCACTAAGCAGTGAAAAATCAAAAATCAGTGATCTTGCCCAACTTTGAAATCAACAAAGAAAAAGGATATCAACAATAAAAAAAAATCTTCAAAAACTGTTCCAAAAATAATGTGCAAAGTTCTATCGGGAAGACATTTTAACTGTGTTAAATAACAGTGAATTTTCATAAAAAATTTATTTAATTTATTTAATTAAAAATGTTGAGGTCAATAAAACAAAAGAAAATCAAATAAATCAATTAACCCGTGGACCCAGTCCACAAAAGTAGATGTTATGACTGAACACGCCCAGTGTGTTTACACACTGCTGAAATTTGCATAGACTCTAAATCTACTTACTTGGCTTTCTATTAATAAACATCAGTTTTGTGGATTTATGAGTTCTGTTTCTTTCTATTTAGGTACACTTATTGGTATACAGCTTTTGACTCCTGTAGTTTATGTAGCCGTTGGGGGCCCATTTGTAATAGGGTTCGCTATACAGTCCTTGTCGACACACGTGTGGTTCATTTGAAGGGCAAGTAACTGCTCAACTGTTGGTGGGCCAACACACAATTTCGCAACCTGCGTTCAACTGTCGCGTCAATGGAGCTCTGCAGTTTTCACTCTGTTTATTCCGAATAGTCCGCTTGTTCAAGCACGGTATTCTTTATTCACAGCAGCAAGATAACAAACCAGAAACTGGAAACCCCAGAGAAAATACATCTCACCTTGTATAACGACCAAGACAGCTGTCGCCATGTCCTTTTTTTATTTCTGCTATGGGCTGTTGACCGGAAAGTGGGAAGTGGCTTTAAGAATGGGATACGACTGTGTATACTGTTGTATAAAAATTTGAACATATACAAGTTGGAATTGGGTTCAGGTTTAAGGATCTGAAATTATAAATATTATAAATAAAAGAGCCACATCATAGTTACAAAGGGAAAAATGTTGGAAATGCTCGACCCTTTACCAGCATTGGTGTGAGGAATTAACTCAATACAACTTTTTGAGCCAAATGGATTAGCAGAGGCGGACCTGTTGCTTGGCCACGTAGGTCTCTTGATTTGTCATCTCAGGGTTACTTTTTCTGGGACACATGAAAAGTCAAGTGTATGAGATGAAGACTTAGTTGCCAGAATTGTAGTTGCAGCTGGGAATGTATGTGTTATGCCAGGCATTTTTGAAACTGTTCTGCGATCAATGTCTGGACAATTTCAGGCACGTGTGATTGCTCGTGATAGCTCCTTTGTAATCAGTTGTTGATGAACTATTGGTAACTTTTTTACCTGTAGCGATTTAACTTTGACCATCAATTCTTTGGTAAAAAATGTTCAGTAAGTTATCACCTATCACCCTGTGAAGTTTGTGCACAGAGTTCAACAACAACCTGTAGATCTTAAATTTAGTATAAAAAATAAGTAAAGAAACAAAGAGAAAGAGTTGGCTTTAAAAATTAACATATCAGTATATCATTGTGTGTAAAGAATTGTCGAATATAGCCTTTGATTTTGTTTGAATTTTTTTTCTGCTCATAACTGATTTTGGACTGCACAAATCTAAAGGAAAATTAGAGGAAACTATGGTTACAAGATTATTCCAGATATTGAACGAGATGGGTAGCGATCTTTATTTCTGCCTAAAAGCTTCCTCAGGCTGACTCTGGCATTTGACATCGTCTTCCTTAAAAATTATTGTTGGACGTGGAATTATGTTCTGTTCCTCTCTTTTCTCATTTGTAAGTATCCACAGATATACAGTAGTTTCTCTTCTACTCACTACTGTGCTCTTTAAGTTATACTTAATCGTTTTGGGCGAGTCCATTCGCAGTTCGGGGAGGTTTGTGGAGAAAAAAAGTGTATGGAAAAAAATCTATTATTTATTATCAAGAGTTGTTCCTAAATATTAATAAAGTATCTGCAATAAAGATGCGAAACTGAAACTACGTAAAAAGAGCGTAGCCACCTTGTGACAATTATTGCCCACACCTAAAGAATAGCAGTTAGCAAGAATTCTTACCGCTAGAGGGCAACAACTCATTCGCTCGTGCAACATTGAGAGAGAAGGTCGACCTAGTTTTGCTCATGTGAAGTTCTGGAAATCACTCTGGAGAGTTTTATGTGCGCTTAAAATTATCGAGGGAATTATCTGTTTAGTATCTTGGAATGCAGGTAAGAAGATACTTATTTTGTAGAGCGACATGAACACTTTTGCCAGTAGAGTTTTAATTTAAGAAGTAAATTATGCAGCGTATTCAAATTAGTTACGCATCACATGTCTGACGGCAGCTCCATGCGTTTTTTTTTTTTATCATTATACAACACAGGTAATAATTTTTCAATTGAAAAATGGAAGGAAAAATTCTGCGACCTGGATTCAAACCAGGAACCTCGACTGTCATGGTCGACGCCGCTAACAATTGGGCTATCGAAAATATTTTAGCTGTGTTTGGAGATTATCTCCAGTTTATAATTATTATTATTTATTATACAACACAGTTCAATTTAATTGCTATATTAAAGTGCTTAATATTGAATACTGCTGAATGTTTCGTTTTACTTTGTTTGCGGGGCTTTTATACATAAAATAAATTTGAAATTAATTTTCTGTTCTTGCAAGTACGAAATTCCATTATGACGTGATGATTAGTTTTTGGCCGTCTGTAGATAAAATTGACAAGGCCGAAAATTTGTTCTGGCTTATTGTTGACTTGAAATGATTTTTTTATAATTTTCGAAAAAAACAACAATTTTGAGCTTTGGATGCCACTATAACTGTTATTTATAATGAATTATAGTAGTGTTTGGATGTATTCCTATAATATAGTTATCCAAAATATAATATAAAAGTTAGAAAATTTTGTAAATGTATATCGTGTGTCTGTAACTCAATAACTGATCTACCTTATCAGTAAGGGATTTCCATAAACCACGTGGCCTGGTCAAGGGGGAGAGGGGTTCGGTAAAAAGCTACATGGGGGCAAAGGGGGGGGGGAGCGAGCGAGCTATGTAGTTTTTCATTTATTTTATTCCGCACAGTTAAACAGGGACAGGATACTCAGCAGCATTATGGATATTTATTTTCGTAATTACCTCCGCAATTTAGATAAGGTGTATAAAAAAATATGATGACGTGTTCTTTACGCCAAAACAAGAAAACAGTCCACATGAACGTATGTCCAAAAATCCTTAAATTTTGAGGCATCAAGTTTATATTATACATCACCTCAGAAACTAACTAACTTTTCAAACCCGCTTATCCGTTAAGGTCGCGGGGGCAACGCCCTATGGAGAATCTCCAGCGCTTGCGATTTTCCGCTATCAGGCGCATGTCCTCAGTATCCAAGAGACTTGAACGCAGATTTTCCATGTAGTCTAGCCACCTAGGCCGACCCCTTGGTCTCTTAATCACCGGGTTGTAAAATAGCAACTGCCTAGGAAAACCAACGCAACTCGCAAGGAGCGTTAAGAAGGAAGCCAATTTCGTATGTAGACCACATTTGGTAAATACGAAGAAGATGGCCTGGGATGAGTGCGTGACAAACGTCAGTGGCAGACAACAAGGAGTTTCCGAGTGATAGCCATTTTTTATTCCTATTATAAGTCTATCGAGCAAATCCTAAGATGTTCGAAATCATCATGTCATCAGGGCCGGCTCTACCATAGGTGCAAGTGGTGCACTTGCACAGGGCGGCAAACCTTTAGGGGCGGCAACGGCAATGTTGGGGGGGCGGCACGGCAAGGGCAAAATTGCATTATGCACGGGGCGGCAAAATTGCTAGAGCCGGCCTTGCATGTCATTTAATTAAGTCAAACATTATTTAATCGGATGTAGATGAAGATATACTTCTATTAGCTTTATTTCAGCGTCAGAGCATTTCCCACTCCTTCCAATGCTTCCATTTTGGCGCACTCAAGAAGATTACCGCTGACTGGTAGAAAGAATTCACGTGACAACCTTGCCGCTCTCGCCGCATGTACCGCATAGGAAGAGTTGACTTCAAACGATCTCAGATCCGGCTTAGAAGCGGCAGATGCGGAATGAATCTAATTGGCTATCGCACTGCCGCTTCCGCGTGTACCGCGTCTTTGTGAACATACCTTAAAGATAACTCCAGAGAAAGAAGTCGAATTTTTATAATTTCTACGAACATTTTCACTGCGAACATTTTCGTAAAATGTTCACCATTTTTGAAGTGAATTTTTATAATTTCTACGCGTTATTCGATTGTGTGGTTAAGCATAATTTAACCTCAATGTTTAATAATGACAGTATATAAAATCTCTACTCTGGCTGTACCACGAAAAAACTTGTGGCAAATTCAAAATGCTAGTTCTGGTGGATGTAAATGCAGTCAGTATTTCGCAGTGACATATGTCCTGTTTCATATTTCATTCTTGAAATATGACTTTCTTTTGTTAAATTGTACATCACTCCACATTGTCAAATTTAAACTCCATATTGAATAATGAGTGAATACCGTAGTTTCTATCATCCGGTTGAAATGTTATATCTCTAACGATTGTTCAATTTTGAATTTTTTTTTCAAATTTATGCATCCTATAGAGTCTACTATCTCTTCATATCGCATTAGTATCGCCTCTCATATAGTGTGGTATTGGATACTGATAATACGATAGTTTTCGTCAGAATATTGATTTTATGGGTTAATTTTCAATCGAAAATGTCGCAAATCGCAAATTCCACAATTTGTACGAGAAAAGTCCTATTGAAAAGATCTTTTATATTGTACTGGTTTATAATATAATTTGAGACTTTGCTATATTATAACTTAAAACGTTATCCGACTAGTTTCAGCTCTTTCAGGAAATACAAATAGAGGAGTTTTTACAGCTCATTATACAGGGTCCCATAATGAGTAAAAGAAAATTTTGAGGGATGAGAGCTAAGGTTATGACCTACCAAATTATCAAAATATGACCTACGTTTTTGTGATATTAAGGATTTTATTATTTTTATCATACTAGGCTACCTGGTTTTTTTTCTTCTAATAACCTAAAGGAGCATTTCAAGTCGACTCTTTTGTGAAGCCTACTTTAAGTAATAGTAAGACAAAACACTTTGGGTAATTTAGAAAGATTTATGGTAATAACAATTATGGTAAAGATGCTCTATGCTTGCGAGTGAAAAGATATGCTGGGTGTAATATCGCCGCTGGAGTTGTGGCATGCTATATATTGGCGCGGCTGAGCGTGAATATTGTAAAACATCAGTTTGCATATCAGTAAGACAAAAACTGGGGGGTTAGAATGTTAGTCTGACAGTACATGGTATTCACTTTTACCTTTGACTCAACTCTGTGTAAAGCTAACTTGTCGTTTCAGCTGTATCCCGCCACGATCATGAAACCTTTTGAAAATGTCTCCTTGGATTCACGGTAACATTTTCTGAAGTTATTAGAACCCCTTGGGCGATAAAAAAATGGTTCGCCTTTTGTTGCAGTCGCTTAAATAAATATACGTCTCATCTTGTGTGAACACGTATTTCCACTTTTCATCCGCCAGGTATCGTTCATACAGTTTACGGCAATTTGTCCGTCGCTTTTGAACATGGCGCGGCAACAACTTATGAACGTGGCTCTTGTGCCGCTTCTTTGAGTGTTCTTGGTTGATGACCTTTTTCGACGAGATGTTTTGTCTAATTTGACTTTTCATTTATTTTTCTTGAATGAAGACACATATTCTTTAAACTTCATTGAGAAATTTCTTGAAAAATCCTCATATAAAATTTTCACATAAATTGAAATTAATTAATATTAATTTAATTTAAACGCTAGATGAATTATATCGATGTTAGTGAAGGTAGTTTGGGTTTACGGAATTACGGATAGGACTGGTTGTACGGAAAGATAACTTAAGGCCTAGTGAGGAGATCAATTTGGAGAGAAGGTAAATAGGAGGGCCAACGAAGGTTAGGGAAGACAGTTTTTTTTTGGGGGGGGGGGGGGCGGAATTGGATTTGGGTTACGGATCGTTTTATTTCTTTGTGTATTAAGGATTTGGAGTATTAGTTGACGCGGGCAAGATATTGAATATTGTGGTATTCATTGGCTTTCTTAAGGCTGTTTAGTGTTATTTTGTTCATCAATAAGGAAACGGAATGAAGCTAGTTTATAAAACAGAGTGGGAAGAAGAAAGTTTATCAAATTGGGTTACCCAGCTTAGACCCGTGAGATCGACCAGTCTCACGAGGCATAATGTAGCCAAAATTACGCAGGTTTGAATGAAGAGTAGATTATAGCCTTGTAGGGTAAATATCCTTCGGAAGAGTTAGCAGGTTTTTCGGTGAAAAAACTGCTCATGGATGTATTAAATCATTTTCTTCACATCGATCTGATGTTAAATACAGCAGACGACAACATCATGGCATAACGAATAGAATAGTAAGCGTGATTACTTGCGTAGTTTTCTGGCGCATCCGCAAGATGTCACTGCGTGCGTTTTCGACCAGCGAGTCGCAGGTTTTTAGTATTCGCTTACAAGGAAAAGGATGAAACGTTAACAGTAGTTTTAAAAATTCATTTTCAAACACGAGTTCTTTTTTTATTCTTACTGTTTATTTGTTACTTAAAGGTAAGCTCCACGGAAAAAATTCGAAAAGTTTTTTTTTTTTTTTTTGCATCCAGGGTAATACATGTATATCATTCAAAAATTTTCGATTTATCCTAATATTTTATTAAGAAAAACGCCTCGATAGATTGAGCAATTCAAAAATTGGCCCTCTCGTCCCCTCAGGAGAACCAGCGGAACAAAAAGTCATTTCTAGCTAAGTTTCGATTCTAGCCTAGTTTCGATTCTACATAATGCAAGAGTTTGCTTGCCTTTTTACTATCATGGGCGCGTTCGACATGTGCACACTAAACGCACCTAGTGACATCACTCAGTGCGAGCGGTGAAAAAAGTATAGTGCATTTTGTGTGTGTCATGAAAAACAGGAAAGAGCACGAAAGTGGGGTGTTCACCTCACCCGTGCTACCATGAATAGTATGCCTACTGCTGATAATAAAAGCCATCATAACATCTGCATTCATATAACACGCCGAAATCGATCATTACACAGTAGATTTCAATGTCAGTTTAAACGATATACAGATTTAATTATTTTATTATACCTGTTGGCTCTTTAACGGCAACTAAAACTCCGAACTATCTATCGCTACATTTCAAGCTCTAGGGCAGCGCCATCTTGCAACGCACTAAACGACCCTGCTCCTAACCTAGGGTCATTTGGTGCGCGCACTGGCGATGACGAACGCGACCGGGTTCCATGACGAACACGTTAATGCGTTTAGTGGACGCACAAAGGCATTTAGTGCGCTATGTCGAAAGACTTGTTCTCTCTTTGGATGTGTAAATAAGAAATCCGAAAGAAACTTCACGTTTCATATATTTATACAATCGGAATCGATTAAGAAGCAGCGGATTACCTTTAGCCAGCGAAGACTGTATCCAAATGCGAACAGCATCGTGTGATCAGTTCATTTCGAAGCATCATGCTTTTTCTATAATCCTGCAGTTTTTAAATTCATTGAAAATTAAAACGAAATTCATTGAAATTCGAATCTGATACAACTCTAAAAGGATCTAATTCTGTTGATCTTTACAACGACCGCGATAGTCAGACTTAAGGTATGAAGTAGGCCTATCTGCTGTCATAAGGTACGTGCACGAGTAAATATAACGAGTAATTTTTTTAAAATAAGAGTAAAAATACTGTTTTAAACGTAACAAACGATATGCAAATTACACTATTAACACATTATAACAAGCTCATCACGTATAAATAGTGAAACAATAAAATATACGACAGAAACTGAACACGAAATAGTGAAATTCCCATTTGCAGCCAGCTAAAAAATGCCTCGAAGTAGGTCGAAATCGACAGCAGCGCTCTTGTTTCGCACATCCGCCGCTCGCCTGATTTTTAGCATTGCTTAATACGAGAGTAATCACACTTATTTATTCTATTCGCTATGATCATGGTAATAAGAAAGTGCCGCCATCAGGTGGGAAAATAGGATAACATCCGAATATTAATTTATTTTTAATATTTATTTTTTATTAAAATTAACTTATTTAAAATTCCAAAAGAAAAGTTTCAGTAAAGAACGATAAAAATTCGCGCAAAACTGTAACCTCAACAAAGTAAGGATTTTCATCTCCTATCTAGTTGAATAAAAAAGTAAACGAAATTATTCATTTCAACAAACGAAATAAGAAATTCAATGAATATACAAGCGAATGTAAAACATAAGAGAGCGTTTCACAGTGAAGTATAAATGTTTCATCAAATCCTACATTATTCACAGCGCTTACAATACTGCCGGTAATAAATAGAAAATAAACACGACCTTGCTTCTACGAGTGCAATCATTTATTCAGGAAGGCCATATCTCTCTTTATTACGTTACCTGCAATCTCGTGTGGTTCCGTGAATTTTAGATGACGGTTTGTTGTAGTCTTTATGAGGAAACTTGTTTAACTTGAGCGTTCATTTTATTTTATTATGGCTAGTCAGGAATTCTCTTTTGTGGCACTTCTATTGAATTACACATACATGTAATTCTGTCAAGAGTGAACCCTTAATTAGTTTTCCAGCTCATTCTAGTAAAGGTAATTGCAGCGATACAGTTATCTATCCGATTGGAATTGATATACTAACGTTTTAAAAGCAGAATGATGGGCATCTACATTGATGTGCCCTGAAATTGAAACTTAGAACTAAAACAGACCTAGCTCCACGATCTTGTGGAAGTGTTCCTGTAGGCAGCGAACACCATATTTTCTGCACAGCGGTCCACAATTCTGTTGTATTCCTAACAGGGATTATGCATGACATGCCAAATATTTTTGATAACCTGATTGCAAACGTGCCATATACAGCATGCAGGTTCCATGAAATATTCTTCTTTATGCACATACGGCCAACCAAGTGGCCGAGAGGGCTAGGGCGTAGGCTTTCTAGTTCTGGAGTCCACCTGGACGTGGGTTCGAATCCCACCGTGGGCATGGATGTTTGTGTTTGTCCTGGGCTGCGTACAGATATAACTTGTGTAAAAGTCGCAACATGACTTTAGTAGTCGACGCCAAAAATTCTACTAAACCAACCAACCAAACCACACACATAATGCACTTACATCAAATTGAATCGGATCCTACCTATTTCCAATCATGTGGCCATTGGCGTGTACCCGATCCCAGATAAGGTGAATGGCTCTGTTTTGCGTTCAAAAAGTGTTGGGCGTCAGATCCTAAAGCCCAAATTCATGCATGATCCCAGTATTGAATTCTGTTATGAATCCAGTATCCAAAATGGATAATCTAAGAATTAAATTTATTTTCTTATGATGACTAATGGGAGAGACACGGCGGTCGATCGATTTGGGACCAAATGGAACTTCCGCGCATACTGTAGTTTTGGTGCGACATCTACCATCGGAAACTGGGACCTTTCTATCGTAAGTTAGTTTTTCTGTCCCAATTTGTGTATTCAAATTTTCCAGGATAACTGAATGTACCGTAATGATATCAGCAAAGGACCCATCATAAGTTACAAACGGACATGACTGATTGATAATGCTCGCCCACATGGAATTTCTCTGGGACAAGCATGAAAAGTTTGAGCATGAAGTTCTGGGACAAGTATATATTTACTCTGTGGTCACTTTCTGATTGATATGACATCCATAAACAATAGCGATGTTCCAGGTTCTCGAAGAAACTATCCAACAGACGTTAAATATTGCGTTCCGTTTATATACAGACTAGGTCATGCGTAGTAACAGAAGAGAATTGTGAGTTACAAGGGAGTGTGGCTATAAGCTTTAAACAGATTAGCAAAATGTTTTAAGATGAACTCTACATTGAAGTACCTCTTCCCATGGCCCCCATGTAATGTCATAATCTTTATTCAGTATTAGCCAGAGCTCATAAGAGCCCTTATGAGCTCTTGGTATTAGGTTGAGATGTTCCAAGTTTTATCTGTACATTTACCTGTAAATGTATAAGAGAAAAGAATAAGTTTGGTTTTAAAGATATACATGTGTTGCATAACAGTAAAAATAACTTGCTTGAGGGGGAAAAATAAAATTTATTTCCTCGGCATAACTAAAAGAGCCAGGAGAATTGGATATCGATCGACTTGGGAGTTAAATGCAACTTCAGCGGTTGGATCTGGTGCGACATCTAGTGGCGGAAATGAAAATTCCTTGCATTTATATCAGGAGTCCCCCCCCCCCCCCTTAAACTGGCTCTATTTCACTTTGGTCCAGTACTATCTCCATCGATTCGTCTTCTCAATGAATCTTGTCCTTCTGGATTTCCCAAACCCCGTAATAAATGGAAGGTGTCGTTGGACATTGGACGAAATAGACAGGTCCCCCATTAAGACCCTCCAGGAAATTTATCTTTGTTTTTGTTTCCCGTTTTGTGGGTTCTTTCCGGTAAACAACATCGACTTGAAACTGAAAATACTCTCCTGGAAGAGTCTATACAAGAAAGTTGAATTCATGACATTGGTATCTAACATTGAAACATAAACTGATGACTGTCCCAAGAAGTAGCTAATGAAATTGATGTGGAAAGACAATTATACAGATTTTGATCCGTTTATATGCAAAATAGGTCATGGTGATTCAAGCTAGCATTTGTATCTCATTATTGTCATTTTTTGGTGTGGAAATAAAATTTATTTATCTAGGAGAGCCAGGAAAGTAGGATATCGATCGGTTTGGGACTAAATAGAACTTCCGCGGTTTAGAGAGCCTTTATTATCAGAGAGTGGCCATAGGGGGGACACAATTTGATTGGCTCCTTAAATCACGTGGTACAAATCCGCCATGTTTTGGCAAACATTTCAGAGTAGATAGCGTAGCGAACACATGGACTGCATTTTGATCCTGAATTTTAAACTATTCTTTGCTTGGAAAATTTTAAAACATTCATTTATGATATAGCTGTTAATTTTGCAGTTGACTTGTTTAATATAAATTTATCAAAAATAACTATACATACCTGGTTTCAGCAATATTTTATTTCAGTAAAAACAACATAAACAGTTTACATCTTCATTTATTTTAAAAGAATTTTTTATTAACAAAACAAATTTTTACAGTTTTTCACAAATTGGTTTCATACAATTTTAAATGAATTTCATACATTTTTAAATAGATTTAATACGCTTTTAAATGAATTGAATACGCTTCTAAATGATTTAGTACGCTTTCAAACGAATTTAATACTCTTTCAAATAGATTTAATACATTTTAAAATGAATTTAATACAATTTTAAATAAATTTAATACGATATTTAATAAATCTAATGTGTTTTAATTCAGTGTAAATGGAATTTCATTACTAAACCATTTAAGTAAAAAACCATTTTTATTGAAACCTTCTTTTAGTAAATTTACATTAATTTTTTTCTTATTATTTTAAATCAAATACAGAAAACAAAATTGTAGCATAAACAATTAACACAAACATAAAAGGAGTAACAGTTAACCACTGTGTAATTAAACTAAAAAATACAGTAATACTACAGTTTTTACAAATACATTTTATGAATTTCAAATTTTTAAATAGATTAAATACATTTTTAAATGATCTTAATACGATTTTAAATGCATTTACCGGTGAAATACCCTCTCAGTTACAGACATACAGAAGAATAAATATTTCTAGTATTATTGGTATTTACTTTAGTTTAATTACACAGTGGTTAACTGTTACTCATTTTACGTTTGTGTTATTTGTTTATGTTACTGTTTTGTATTCTGTAATTGGATTAAAATAATAAAAATAAATTTACCGTAAAATTTACTAAATCAAGGTTTCAATAAAAATGTTTTTTTATATACTCAATTTAGTAATTAAACTTCATTTACACTGAACTAAAACACGCATTATATTTATTTAAATAATATATTAAATTCATTCAAAAATGTATTAAATTTATTTAGAAATGTATGAAATTCATGAAACCAATTTGTAAAAACTGTAAAAAATTTATTTTTAGAGTACGTATTTAGTATTTAAACTTCATTTACACACATTATATGTATATTAAAATCGTATTAAATGCATTAAAAATTATATTCAATTAATTTAAAAATGTATTAAATCTATTTGAAAGAGTATTAAATTCATTTGAAAGCGTATTAAGTCCATTTAGAAGCGCATTAAATCCATTTAAAATCCATTTAAAAATGTATGAAATTCATTTAAAATTGTATGAAACCAATTTGTAAATGTAATAAACATTTGAGGTAAGTAAATTTTAAACTTACACTTGCTTTTAAATTTTAGAATAAACATATATAAAAGAAAAGAAAATAATTTCTTTGAAAATACATGTATTTGAATAAAAATAAATTTAATGTATTTTTAGCTTTTGGAAATTATTGATGAAAAACAACAAATTTAATAACTTCAAATTTTAAAATCCATCAAGATATCAATCTATTAACCAACATACTATGAATTGACATTATCTTGATTTAATTAGCAAACCAAAATTATATTTAATCACCGATTAAAATTAAAACAACTTTCCAAAAGCTAAAATATTATTATTTTTTAATTCAAACACATGCACTTTCATTATAATTTTTTTTTCTTTTACATATGTTTATTCTAAAATTTAGAAGCAAATGTTTATTTTAAATTTATTATTATATTCTTATACCTCATATGTTAATTAAAAATTTCTTTTGCTAATAAAAAATTGCTTTTAAGATAAAATGAAACTAATATTTTTACTGAAATGAAATATTGTTTTTACTGAAATAAAATGTTATTGCTGAATCCAGTAAAGTATAATTAGTTTTGATATACATGTATTTACATTAAACAAATCCATTAAAAAATTAACAGCTATATCATAAAGGAATGCTTTAAAATTTTCCATGTAGAGAATAGTTTAAACAAAATATTAAATTTTGTTTACTTCTCGAAAGTCTGATATTATATTTAAGTTCTTGTATAACAGTTTACAACATTTTTAAAACGATTCCTTCATCTGAAAATAAATATATATAGTACTGCTGTAGTACTTTCAAAACAGAGGTTTGCCAAAACATGGCTGCCTTTCTACCCATGGCCACACGCGGGCCACACTCTGATTTAAAGGCTCTCTACCGCGGTTGATTCTGGCCCGACATCTAGCGGCGGAAATTGAAAGCTCGTTTACTTAAATACGGTATCCTTTATTCTTTGGGATTTGGTTTCCTTTACCTGGCTTTATTTTATCCTAGCATGTCAATGTGTCGTCATCGATATAATTTTTGGCTAGGAAATCGAAACTGATCGTTTGTATCTTACTTTGTGTCTTTTGTACTAAGTATTTTTCATTTTGTATCGGTTCTTCTGGTAAGGTATTGCGGCGATCAATCTGTTTCTAATTGCCCTGCTCCATTGACATTGATCACCTATATGCATGATCGATCATTGGTTCCGTATCTCAAAAAACTCCGTATACAGTTCTCTACCATCTACAGAATTTTGACCCAAAAGATTTGACACAACTTGTTTATGAAAGAGTAGGACAAGTGAAGTAACGTTCTTCGCTCTTGTATCGTTGTACTGGATATAAAGTGAACATCCCCTGGAGGTGACTGTTGTATGGGAAAACGCAAGCTCCATGATCTTGAAAGATGTATGAACTTATGTTAAGCAATGGCCTGTAATTGTCTTTCGATATCAAGTTCACTTATTTACTTTTTTCGATATCAAACCTCAATTTGTGTTTATTTACTTTTTGAGATACCAGTATCGTCAGTTGCACTTTATTCTACAAACTCTTCCAAGTCTATATCTTCAACTGGAAATCGCATGTTGTTTACTCTAAGGCCCCTAAATAGTCTAAGGTCCCTTAAAGGAAGATCTCCTCTGTTAAGTCCAACAGGACAAAATTCATGGGAAGACGAATCGATAGAGACACAGTACCGGATAAGCCAAAGTAAGACAGATCCCTGTATTCAAATGCAAGATCTTTCCATTTGCCACACCAGATGTCGCACCAGAACTACTCTCTGAAGTTCCATTTTGTCCCATATCGATCGATATCTTGCTCTCCGTAGCTCTCCCAGAATAACAAATGGAAGAGCCACAGAGAGCAGGATATCGATCGATGCCGGGTCAAATGGAACTTCCGCGCGAGGTTCTCGTGCGACATCTAGCGACTTTGGCTTATCAAATACTGTGTCTCAAAACTCATGGACTTTTGGACTGTCACGGATAGATTCCAGGATTTCATTTCGAATTCAGTACCCACTAATATGACAGGTTATGTTCCAGTATTCTAGTAATCTTTCCTGATTAATATATCAGCACCCAGATCCCGATGAGTCACTTACCAGCTTCTGTAATAATTTGCAGTGGTTGTATCTGAATACGCTGAGTTCTTCCACGTGCGCGTCCTGTGGATATTTCGTCAGAATACAATTTTTAATCTCAACTAAACTGGCGCAAAAGTTAATTGTGGGTCTGCTGACAGGACGCTTTCCAAATAGTGTTTGAAACCAACATCAGCAGACGGCACTTTCATAGGAAATAATGGATAATTTCATTGGATATCGAAACAGTGTTGAAATTAAGCCGTAGATACGCTCATTCAAAATGGTATTTCCAGTACATATCCCCAGGGAAGAACTAATAGTTGGCTTTGGACATTTTATATGGTTCTTCTTAGATACAGGCCTTCCATTGGATATCTCGTGGAGATAAATTTATTGTAGAGAAACGGCAAATTCCAGTGAACATCAATGCAATGTTATAGTGATGTCATAATATCCAATTTAAAACTGTAATATCCTCAGGATATCTAAGACCTATATCATTTTGGATAATCTCAGGATACTGATGGATAACCATTTGATAAAAGAAAATGGCACTTTTGAATGTATAGGAGAGATCTTGCAAACATCTTTGGACATTTTCATTTGATATCTAGTGAAGGATATCCTGAATAATGGGTAATGCTAGATCTTCAGTAAGCATCTCTGGGCACTTTCGAGACTTCAAATAGTTATCAACAAGAGCTATCCACATGATTCAGAGAAATGTCTTATGTCGAGAAGAGGCCAATTAGAAATCTTTGGACATTTCCAAAACATTCACCAGATATCTAATGGTGGATAGCCTGGATTAAACGTAATCCTGCATCTCCAGGCTGCATCTGTGGACATTATCCGAGACCTCAAATAGATACCAACAGGAGCCTATCCACATGTTACAGAAAAATGTCGTATCTCCAGGTGAGACCATGAAGATATCTTTGAACATTTCTAAGACATACATTAGGCGTCTACTGATGGATAAAGAGACTTTAAGATGTTCACGGGAACAAGCATTTCTGAACACTTTTTGATGATCCATCTTGGATATTGGATAGTATGTATTGGATAACTCCTAGAGATAGCTGGATAAAAAGGGTGTTCATTTTCAATGGGTATCAAAATGTCATAATATCCAAGTCCAAAATGGATATCGACTAGATTTCCAGTGGATAAGGGGAAACGAGATATCTGGCTAACAAGATATATCTAGTAGATAAATTTAGCTGATCCATCTTGAATATCCTCTGGAAGTAACAGTGCTGTATGAAATACTATCGCTCCATCCGTAGAACTTCATATACATGGCGTTTTTGATAGATGGTAACATAGTGAAAAATTTTTTACCAAATAATGGATGGTCCAAAATTTACCATTAAATCGCTATAGGGGAAAAAAGTTACCAATAATTAGCTAACCGATTTTATTGACAACTGGTTATAGTAACTGTTCAAAGGACCTACAACGAATAGTAACGCATGTCACGTACTTTCCCAGTTGCAACTGCAATTCTGGCAAGTAAGTCCTCATCTGATTTAATAGAAATCTCATAGACTTGACTTCATGTCTCCGCAGAAAAAGTAATCCAGAGATGACAAATCAAGAGACCAAGGTGGCCAACCGACAGGCCTGCCTCTGCTAATCTATTGTGCTCCAACAGATTAGCAGAGATTGTGTATTGAGATAATTCCGTACACAAAAGCCGAAATGTGCAGGGGCCCCCACATCACGTTGAAACTGCGAATGTCAACTGGTACATGTTCCAACAGTTCTGGCAATTGTTCCTCCAAAAAGGTTTAGTAGACCTGGCCATTAAGTCGAGGTGGAAGCAGATATGGTCCAGTCATTGAGTATTCCTGTCCAAACATTAACATAAGTGAATTTTCAATACTTCAGAAATGGGCATTGTGGGTATTAAAAATACTTTCTCTCGTAAGCGTAACTTCATCTGTGAACATAACATATGCAGAAAAATCTGGCTGGATAGCATGTTCTTGAAGACTGTGACTTGAACATGCTGAGGATAATCCTCATGCAACAACGTCCACACAATGGAATGGCTCACACCATGGTGGCGCTAGTACTGTTTCTGGATCAGCCTCCACCTCATTCAGAAAGTCTTCTTCCAAATTAAGTGTTCGGACAAATGTCCATCGGCTACTCCACACACAAAATATATGTCTGCAAATTTTTCGTTGAAGTATTATCCTGCCATCAAGTACAAGAGTTTCCAGGAATAAACCAACTACATACTCCAAATGTTCCATGAGACAATGGTGATATTTGCCCCATAGTTACGTATTTTCAACTTCTTTACCTGTAGCAATTTGATGGTGAATTTGGACCATCCATTCTTTGGGAAAAAATGTTCAGTATAACAAAAACACCATGTACTTTGTTGCATTCCTTGTATTGTCAGATTATTATCTACTCTGTACACCAACCACTAAAAGCTACTTTTAGAGTAGACAAGTAGACAGGTCACGTGATAAACTTTTAATACACACATACTTACTTTATACACAATTATAACTTAAAATAGCCATTTATTCACCAATGATATGTCACTTGTCTGCTGTTCAGAAAAATAGAGATCTGCTATTCAGTTTAAGCTCGTTACACGACCCCAGGTTATAATACGGAAGAAACAACCACTGAGAAGAAAGAAAAATTTCCTGTTAACACAGTCCCCCCGTTTCATCGCTTGAGCCTGTAATGTCTGCTCTTCTTGCCGTACAGGATTCTCTTGAAGGCGTTGCGGAACTCCGGTGAGAAGATGGTGTAGATAATAGGGTTGAGCGTCGAGTTGAAGTAGCCGAGCCACAGGAAGAAGCTCACCATTAAGTTTGGGAAGGTGCACGTCTCCTTGCAGATGGGCATCAGCAGGGCAATGACGAAGAAGGGGAGCCAGCACATGACGAAAGCCCCAGTGATGATGGCCAAAGTCTTGGCTGCCTGTAAGGACATCAAAAAAGAGAATCACAGATTGTTTTCAAGATCACAAACTAATCTAATCCTAAAGTTGTTTACATGATACATATTTACATGATACATGAAGTACATCAAATAATGGATGTTAAACTTATGACCTAAAGAACAGAATAGAGACTGTGAATCAGTTCACCTTGTTTACCTTCTTTTCCCTTTTCGACTCGCAGGACGTCTCCTTGTGGGGCCTTTTCTCCCTCTTGGGCAGCATTTCCATTCGACTGGCGTCGCTCAGATGACTGGTCTGACTCGTGGAGCCGTTGTTCGAGCTAGACTTCTCCGGCGACGTGTTGCTTGACGAAGCTGTCGTGAAGGCCGTCGTCTCCGCTGCCATGGATGGAGCCCCGGCTGAGTAACTCATGCGGCTCCCCGTGGTGGCCAGAGTACGCGCCGTCGTCCCCACCTTCCGCCTGATGCGCTTCCTCGCTGTCTGGAAGATCTTCCAGTAGAGTACTAGGATGACCGCCAGAGGCACATAGAATGTCGCGCAGGTGGCTATGATCTGGGATACCAAAAATATAAAACTATTCAGCTTACATTCAGTTTCCCAAAACACAATATCGCCCGAATTCTTTAGTACAGCCCTTTATTTCCAAAACTCTCAATCAAACTTACAAAACATGAGAACAGAAACGTGAAATGGTCACATGCGAACTTGCCGCCGTCTTGGAATCAATATTTTGAACTGAGAAGTGGGTCATGTGACATATCAATCCACATGCGAATTTTCTCAGAAATTCATTCCACTTGTTGGTTTGCACCTACCTGTCACGGTTTGGAAGCTATCAACACCCAGAACTTTGCAACTCCCTGATCTGAATGTTATCTTCATGGTCGAGGCCTAAATTTTTCTGAATGCCGAATAATCAGAATAATCGCTCTTGGTGCGATACAAATTCATTTCAGTTCTTAGCATCATTGCGTCCGGTAATGAACCATGTTATGTGGCCATGGACTAGACCGAACTTCATTGAAAGCATCCTTAATTCTGAATAGTACTTGGAAATCTTTGAAATATGCTTTTACATCGATTTTACCAAAGACGGCAACTTCCCTTCTTTTTTCGTCCAGGGGCTTGATATCCAAATACCATAATAAATAGAAAAATAGCCGAAACTGTGGATACCTTAATAAATAAAGGAAAAAACAGAAAACACTACTCCACATAGAAATTTTTTTTTTTTTTTTTTTTTTTTTTTACTGACTCAGATGTACATTTCGGATTTCAAAAATCCATCATCAGTGAGTGATTTACAGTGATTTATATATATACAGAACTAGAAAAAACCTAAAACCAATCGAACAACGGAAGAAAGAGATATAACATCTCGCTAGCACCAAATAGCCAATCAGAGCAAAGCGAATCTGTTTTCCCTGACCTTTACAAACGTCGTTAACTTAACAATAAATGCTGATAAAAAATAAAAAACATCGAAGTTCATAGTGCTTTAACCAATACATTATAATAGCGATAATAAATAATACACAAAAAAAGAAACCGCCTATGTAATACACGAAATAAGAAACAAACACCAAATTGAACAAAATAAAATAAAGCGATCACACCTGGGAGGGAGGGGGATAGTCTACTGCTACCTAAAAGAACACCTAGCCTGCATTAGAAATGCTAATATAGGAGTATCAGCTTTCGCCGACCATGTACTAAACGAGAAACATGATTATGCAAATGAGTTATTTGAAGTGGTGCACAGTTGTAGTAATTATAAACTATTGTATCTTCTTGAATCTCTTGAAATTGTAAAAAATAAAGCGACTATTAAACAGGGATGAGGGCCCCATGCCAGTATCTCCATGGTTGCCTTTAACAAAATACTTGACCAAATAAATAAACCATGTAATTCTAGCATTAGACTACCCCCCCTTCCCAGGTGTGATCGCTTTATTTTATTTTGTTCAATTTGGTGTTTGTTTCTTATCTCGTGTATTACATAGGCGGTTTCTTTTTTTGTGTATTATTTATTATCGCTATTATAATGTATTGGTTAAAGCTCTATGAACTTCGATGTTTTTTATTTTTTATCAGCATTTATTGTTAAGTTAACAACTTTTGTAAAGGTCAGGGAAAACAGACTCGCTTTGCTCTAATTGGCTATTTGGTACTAGCGAGATGTTATATCTCTTTCCTCCGTTGTTCGATTGGCTTTAGGTTTTTTCTAGTTCTGTATATATATGGGTATTGCCCGTCTGTAAATCACTCACTGATGATGGATTTTTGAAATCCGAAATGTACATCTAAGTCAGTAAAAAAATTTTTTCTATGTGGAATGGTGTTTTCTGTTTTTACCTTTATTTATCCAAATACCAAGTAACTGGATTAGTCGGCGTGGTCCTTCAGAATATTTTCTCACCTTTCTATCACGTTGAAGTAACACGTTTAATTCGTGGCAAGGACCATCTGATAGAATTAGTGGGTACTTGCGCCACATTGAAATCCGCCATGTGACATATTGATCTGTATGTGAATTTTCTCAGAAATTCATTCCAGTTGTCAGATTTCATCTAGCTGTCACGGTTTGGCAGGTAAGCCACTTCATTTCCAAAGGACTGCCATAATCTCTCACCTATTATGAGAAGATTGTTCGTCACTAGCTTGATATCCAATCTAATGATCACATCATCGATTGCTGTGCCAAAATCCCACCAGATGCGCTGTCCAAGTGAAATGCAAGAAGGGAGCGAGCGTATTGAACACATCATATAGCACTACCGTATAAAATTGAAGTGAGAATAACGTCTAAACCGTGACAGATAGGTGATATCCGATACGTGGAATGAATATCTGAGAAAATTCTCATGCCGATCGATACGTCATATGGCGCACTTTCCATTTGGAAAAAAACTGTTCTCTGTCCAACATAGCGGCTTTCAAAATGGCGGCAAAATTGTAGAGCCCCATATTTTTTTGGTGTTTTTTTAAAGACTGTACAGAGATCGTCGGACTACCTTGTAGATGCAAGTATTCAACTGATATCCAAATCTGTTACCTGATAGACAACATCCTGACTGATCATGCACCGTTTTTCTTCGTAGATGCGATGGAGGAATTCAGGGTCCTTCAGGCCAAACAGGGGAGCCAATGAGACGGCGAGGGAAACAAGCCAGATAATCAAGATCATGGTCCCGATACGGCGAACATTGCGGTGGTGTATGTAGTCCACGTTTGTTACGGCCCAGTATCTGTAAAAAGAAAAAAAATCATAATGGTGTATTGTGTGATATACAAAAACTTATGGCCAAGTACTTCAGGAAAGTACAAAAGTGAAGAAAGTAACATCCAAAGTACATCAAGCTCAGGATTGCAACTTAGAGAAAAATGTTGCCTGCAGCCTTTGTGGCATTGTGCATTGTCCTGTTCATAAATGGGTAAAAGACACCTATATGAATGGATCAGATCTGCATCGATGTTGAGATATACTGGGAAAAGTTGGGAAAAGATGTTTAACAAGGCCGCCATTTTGGATTATTAAGTGTTAATATGACTTGGGAAGGGGGGAGGGTATGACCAAGAATTCAGAGAAGAATTTCACAAGCAGTTTGAGAGTGGAGTTTATTTTACAGTATTTTAATTAGAATTGAAGTTATTTATTATAAACTGGTTGTAAGAAGTCCATTTTTTCAATGTTAGTTTATCACAGTTAAAAAGGCCGCCATTTTTGATTAATAAGCGCCAATATGACTAGGGGGTGTGAATCATGAATTAAGGGTAGAATTTTACGAGCTGTCCATTAGTGCATTCTATTTTACATTCTTGCAATTAGATTTGAAGTTAAAACACTAAATTGCCTGATTTTCAGTTTCGGGATTCAGTTTTTCAATGTTGATCGATTCTAGAAACGATCTTTGCATGAGTCCAGCTCATTAAAATCTATCTAAAAGCAACCCAGGATCTATTTTTAACGCCCTTGCAGTTAAGCGCGAGGCTGGAGTAACTTAATAGTTAGTTACGGCGGCGGCGGACAGTTTGAAGTGGGTAGACGCCAGACGTTGACTTTAATGGCCGTCGCCATTCTTCACTGTCTGCGAAGGAAGCTGCTGCGTGGTTTATGGCAGCTATTACCTGAGCCCCTTTGATTTACGGCTCTCCTCGAGCTAACTTGAGACTTTATAGCTGCGGGGAAGACGTCACTGGAGGCAGCTTCGCCGTCTCTCGCCTAACCCCCTGACATTTTCAATGACAGACGACATTCATTCGTTAAGTTCATCTTTCTTTTAGGCTCTTTCTTAAACGCTGCAGAACAGATAAGCCTAAGCAACGTATTTGTGCAAAAAAGACATGCCAACGTTTTAGTGCAAATAGGCCTACAAATGATTAGGTGATAATTATTTAGACTGTATTTAAAAATTAGGCGAAAAATTGATTAATTCCCACCAATTACTGATCACCCCATTATACCTCATAGAAGCAATGGCATTCACCAACTCGCACACTGAAAGGCCCAAAGGTCTTAGGATAGCATTATGAAAATAGAACGCTGCCATCACTTTAGTGGGTGCTATTTCCTTCAGTGTGTAGAGGAAATACCTTCTGGAAGGTATTACCTCCCAACCAGCATGGACAAACGTATTGGCCGACCACGATTGCTCTCCAACCATCACAAATTGTTAGAACTGTTTAGTCTGAGCGTCAAGTCAACCACATCACATCTAGCAGAAGATCCACCAGAATACCATTCCTAACGCAACAACTTTGAACTAGCGCATCACTTGGAGTCGCTAGGTGCGTGACGCAGACCAAGTTGTCAACAAGGCACTATGGAGCCTTTGTGGTTGCTCGCCAGTCATGATTAAGCGAATTAACCCCACCCGTTTGAACTCCCCTGAATGATCCTCATATTAGTTATGTCCAACTTGGGATCGATAACATGGTTCATTATCCTCCTGAAAGACCCCATTATTATCAGGGTACACAAAGTGCATGAAATTGCGTAAAAAGATACGAAACAGCGTAGAGGGAGCCGTTCAGAAATGTGTCTAAGACAATGGCTCCAAATTTGCCATACCTCAGTCTGAACGGTGACTTTCCGATAACTAGTGCTCTATTTGGTCTTCTGCTACCATAATCCATGGACGTAAATGGTATGATATGTCTAGAAACACCTAGATAGGTGGCAACCAGATGGCATGGCTCAATATCTTGCCAGAGGTCTTCCAGCCTCTTGTCTCGTCGATACCACTTGGAGTTAAGAGTTACTGGTCTTCATCGGGTCTAACACGTTACTGGGCAGCTATCCGATGAATTTTGGCCTTTGAGTGTACTATACACAGTCGAGCCACATAATTAGGACCAGCAGTTAGTAATCAAAATAAGTAGTTAAATGGCTTTTGGGAGAGTCGCTAACCTACTAGAAAGTGCTATCTGCGGTCATGCAGACTGCAATGCGTCTAACAGCTGCTAAAAGGTACGTAGTGGAGGAACCGAGGTGATCCCAAAGCTGCTACATTGTATTTAAGTCTTGGATAATTATGGAAAAGAAGTTGAAAGTCCTCCAATCATTCCTGGAAAATCCTGGCCATATGACATGTCCCAGAAAAGAAGACAGTCGTGTATGTGGCAATGCCGAGAAATCATATCCCAGATCAGAGTAATGCTACAATTACTTTGTGTTCTTCCAGCAATGGTTTATTGATGATTCTTTTCGGAAGTTTCCCGCCAAAGACTACAAAGTCCATCTATTCGAGTGGACCCAATCACGAGAGGTCCGATTCGTGTACTGCAATGCAATTTGTACATCTTTATTAGCTTTGGAGTTCTATAAGCAACAGCATAATGGGACATCATCAACGATGTATTTGTGTGCAGATTACAAACATCTGACCTTTTATACCAACCAAACGGGCTCGACTGTGTATATTATATCTTTCACTCTTCCAAGAAGTCTATGAAGAATATATCATGGACATCATAGAAGATGGTAGCTCTAGACTGCAAAACAGCTCTTGTTTCGAGCTCCCCTTGCAACAGGTTTTCACTCTCACAACACCCCGGATGATGATGATAATGAGTTATACGTGTGTACATGACTTGCCTGTCCAGAGCAATGGCCACCAAGTGGAGGATTGAGGCAGTGCAGCAGAGGACGTCACACGAAGTCCACATGTCGCACACTTCTGGTCCCAGAAACCACTGCTCGCTCACCTACATAGGAATAAAAATTATTATGTTACGAGAGCCTGGGTTATTATACTGAAATTGTGAAAACTTGATAATCAAGGGGAAGAACAAAGCATACCATTTAACAGACTTTCAACTAACTGAATTATCAATTATGGACCCACCATGTGTCACTGAATTCAGCTGAAACGACTGTGATCAAGTAATCATCCAAATGAACTACGGGAACAAAAGAAAGATCAACTCAACGAGCCCCACTAGAGATCTCTTGATAAACATTGGATATTCTGGGATATGTTTTTGCTGATGTTTCTTTTGACCCCATGTATTCATTAAGATAGTTTTATTTTCTCTTAGAGTGACGATAGCTTCTAAACCGTGCCTAACAGTTGATATCCTACAGGCGGAATTAATTTCTGGGAAAAGTCTCATGTTCATCGATATGTCACAAGACCCGCTTTCCATTTGAGAAAACTGATTTGCATCCAATTTGGCGAATTTCGATATGGCGGCTAGGTTCGTCATTTTGGCAGTCAGATGCATAACCATGGCTTAGAAATCACATTTTGGACTTGGATATAACACTATCATTTAGATAACTAGTGGAAGTTATGAGGTAGAATAGCTGAACAATTGGTTCATAAAGGGGACCTAAAGCTTTTCGGAAAAAAAATCTTCAATTGGACCTTGAAGGTTGAAATTTTTTTTCCTGAGCTAATCTATCGACATTATCCCTCAATATCTTCTCTCATCCAGAAAGATATCCATAGTCCCATGAGCAATTTACCGAAAAAGCTTCTAAAAAACCAAACTTTATTTGCCGATAGATGGCGGAAGGAGCCACCCAATTGATCGCAATCGCTTCTGCTTCTTTGATCTTACCCTGGAAAGCGGATATCCGATTTGTAAGGAACAACAGAGTGGACGGAAATTAAAGGAGGATCTTGGGAAAGAAAAAAAAGACCCTCTCCCTTTCCACCATATAACTTCCCCATTTCATTCAGCACAAGGGACTGTTTGCTTTCGCTTTAGGTTACGACTAAAGGAGATGTCACCGGATATGTGATCCCTCTGTGCTTTAATAGGGGAGGCCACCAAAATAGTATAAACAAAGAAGCTGGGCAAGCTTCTAAATAACTGAAAAACTAGACATTCCATTGCCATTTCAATTTGGAACTATTGATCGTTTTGTCTACCGCTAGAGGCTTTGTTTGGTGAACCTTTGTTTGCTTTCGGGACAAAATAACGAACGCACTGAAATATCAAGTTCATAAGCTTCTAAAAATAGATTTTACCCTCCTTTCATGGCCCTCCCTAATAAAAATCCAATAAAAGCAAATCTTTTTGAATGGCATGTTCTCGATCTGCATCTTTGTGGACTATATTCCAGTTTTGTGTTATCAACGGATGGCTCAATCCATAGTCTGGGGCTATTAAGCTTAGTTGAGTTGTGATCACTGGAATTAGCTACTTTGTAGAGTTATTTGTTGGAGGATGGGAGTAATCGGATAGTTAGGATTTTTAGCAAAATGGTTGGGGTGATATTTCAATAGGTTCGGTATAGAAGTGCCTTGAACGAGTACTTCCTTTAGGTGGAATTACAGTTTCGTGCACACTTTTGACAAAATTTTTTCATGATTTCTATCGCAAGTCACCCAAATGGGTGGATTTACACTTTCGTCCACACTTTTTGCCAAATTTTCATGATTTCCACTGCAAGTTAGTGTGTTGAAGGTGTATGTTTTTTATGTTAATGTTCTCTGCTCGCATAGTAGGTAAAGGATGTCTCCTTCGAAATGTTTGATTACTCCATAGGAGGTTCACGCATAGGAAGCGGATTGTGTTCCAGGTCTTGCTCAATGTTGAAGTGGCCATAGTAACTGAGTCTCCGTTTTGTCCAGATTTGCAGCCTAATGATGCTTGCACATACACTATATGATCACAAACATCCGGACACATGCACGTTTGCGCTCTAGCCACGATTTCATGGAAATCAATAGGGCGTTGCACATCCCTTTGCCCGAATCACAGCTTCCACCCTTCGGGGAAGACTTTCCACCAAATGTTGGTAGGTACTTTCCGGAATGTTCCTCCATTCCTCCCGAAGAGCGAGAATCAGTTCAGGTACAGAAGTTGGCCGATGTGATCTGGCCCGCAAGCGTCTTTCCAATTCATCCCACAGACTCTCTATAGGATTGAAGTCGGGACTTTAGGCCGGCCAACCCATTTCTTCGACCCCTGAGTCCGCAAACCACTGCTGTACACGCCTCGCTTTGTGGCACGGAGCATTGTCGTGTCGGTAGAGAAATGGCCCGTTTCCGAAAAATTGCCACAACGTTGGAAGTGCACAGTTGTCCAAAACATTCAGATAACGGTCGGAGTTCATGATTCCTTGCACAGGAACGAGCTGGCCCAGTCCGTACCATGAAAATGAGCCCCACACCATGACTCCTCCTCCTCCGAACTTGACTGTGGGCTCTGTGCACTCAGGTAAGAAGCGTTCTCCAGGTATGCGCCAAACCCAAACTCGTCCATCGGATTGCCAGAGTGTGTAGCGAGATTCGTCTGTCCACATTACACGTTTCCATTGGTCCATTGTCCAGTTTCTGTGGGCTTTGCACCACTCCAGACGTCGCTTGGCGTTGACCCTGCTGATGTGGGGCTTGTGGGCAGCAGCACGGCCATGGAATCCCATCGTGTGCAGTTCCCGACGAATTGTCATGGTACTGGCATCATTTGCAGAGGCGTTTCGAAACTCTGTGGCAATTTTTTCCGCCGAGGACTTCCGGTTGCTGCGGGTGACACGACGAAGCATTCGACGGTCTCTGTCCGTTAGTTTCTTGGGTCTACCGGTTCGTTGTTGAACTGTTGTTGATCCCCGGGTCTTCCATTTCATAATGACATCGCCTACTGTTGACTTGGGTATCTGAAGAAGGCTGGAAATGTCACGCACGGACTTGCCGCATAGGTGACATCCAACGATGGTTCCATGTTGGAACTCACTGAGCTCTGCCGAACGACCCATTCTTGCCAATGTCCAAGCAGAGTTGTGTCTGAAGGTGTGGGAAGCTATTTAAATGATGTGCAAGTCATTATCATGTGACATTGGGCCAATCGATGATCTGTGAGGGGTGTCCGGATATTTTTGATCATATAGTGTATAACCGGCAAAACCGGCTAATGGCTCCTTTCACACACGTCGGACGGGATTTGCAATAGCTCTTATTAGATAACAATATAAGCATCAAATCGGAGATCAGTCCGCCATCCGTATGTCTAGTGCAACCCCGGCTGCATTTGCTCGTGTCGG
>JAHWFO010002816.1:756619-788124 GCA_023313115.1 Rhysida immarginata
ACAGGAAAAAAAAATTCTCTTTGAATCCGTATAATGACCTCGTAGGAGGCCTGTGCGATTGTACCATTCTCGACAAGAACGCTCCTCTTCTCATTGAACGAATCTTTTTAGAAAAGAAACTATTTGGCTGCAGAGACCCATTTTAGAGTAATTAAGGACCCCCCCCTCCAATCCCAGCAGAAATTTTTTTTTTTGAATCCGTTTTCTGACCTATTGGTAGGCCTGTGTGAATGTATCATTTCGCCATTACAATTTATTTTATTTACTTGAACGTTTAGAAGAGACTATCAAACATCAAAATACCACAATGAGAGTGTGTGTTCCTCAATGAGGACAAGCACTCAGTGATTTGCAAGTGTAACGTGAAAACTCCATAGGAAAACATTGAAAGCGAACATTGTCGACCTGATTGTCGAGTTCAACGCCAGCTGCATTTGCCAGTGCCGGTTGCGAACCGGGCTACGTGTGTAAATTCTGAATTGATTATATGGCATTCGGTGCCGACACTAGCTCTAGTTTTGCCGACGTGCGTGTGAAAACGCCCTAACACCGTGAATTGCTCATGATAGTCCCGTTTTAGGCTAGGACTGTGAATCATTGAAATATTTTTATTTTCAATTCTGTGAATAGATTCGCCCAACTCCTTAAAGAAGTACATGCTTCAATCACATGCTTCAAATTATTTTGCAAAATTCAAACAAACTTACATGTTTGTAATTCATTGGCCTGTGTATTTATTTGCGCGAGTATCTCCTTTGTCTTAGACTGCCTCTTAGGGTTAACATAAATGAATTAAGAACAGATGATTAATGCAACGTTATTATTAGTTAAAGCGAAATAATACTTTAAAATAAAGACCCTCTATTCACAAACCTAGCAGGAATAGTTTCCAAAGCCCAAAAAAATCCGATCCCAATACATTAAACCAAACCCTCCAGTCTTCCTCCTCCTCCTCGACTCAATAGAAAGACATCAACAACCCAAAAATGTAAAAATAAGCTCGTCCTGGGGAGAAACGAAAATATTGATGAGACCACGTGACATTTCCATTCCGTTTGAAAACTATTTCCCAGCCCGTTCAAGGTTCTTAGAAAATTGAAAGCCCCCTAAAGGGGGAGTAGAAAAGGATGATGGGGGGAAGAAATCCTTTTTTCTGGATGAGAGAAGATTGACTTTTCTCAATGAATGGTTCTGTAAGGAACCTCAACGTAAATAAAACTATTACTCAACCCAATTATCAATTCCAACTAAAACGAATCAGACTGTATAGAGGAGCTCTTTTCGCTATTGTAAACTGATAGTAAATAGCACGCGCACAGATACATTACCCAATAAACATCGTTTAAAAGCTTCGATCGATACTGCGCACGGAGCTCTTCGAAGACGAACCTTTCCGAGAAAAGCATCCGTGTATACACAAAATTTTTTAACAGCATCCTGGAATGTGAGTCCTGGGGAGCTTTTATGAAGGGGTCGTTATTAAAGCAGTTTTATGTTTGGATCCGAATGAGAAGCTGTTGGCGAGCGAATTAAGCAGTTATCGGCTGGTTAAACTGTATTCACGCCGCCGAGGGGTCCTTTCTGCGGGAACAGGTCGTAAACAGCTAAACGGTAATAACTTTGAATTTATCTCCAACGCTGAAAAGATTTATCTCGTGACGCTCGGGTTTTATTTAGAAGAGATCTACTAGTGCAAGAACTGTACAGCCCGTAACAGAATTTGGTGGCCCCGATCAGTAGGGGCCAACTTCGGGAGATAAATCCTGGCTCAAAAAAGGAAAACAATCCTGTAGCAGTGAAGAAGAAAAAAATGGTCGCATATCTGTATTCAAAGCAATTCACGTATCCGAATTTATAAGTCCACGAGGGGGGGGGGGGACTCGTTCGGAAACTATGTACAATAGCATTTTTCATACTACAGGGTGATTCAAAAGTTACTGTGCAGTGGTGTATGCAGGAAATCTGTACACTTTGTCTGAGCTAAAGGAGGAAATCACCACTGATGTTCAGCAAATCTCACCAGCCATATTCAGCAGAGTTTTTCACAACATGCAATTGCGTGCTAACCTACGTCGTGAGGCCGGAGGCGGGCATTTCCAGCATCTATTTCCATTATATAACAGTAATCTTTGAATCACCCTGTATAATTACGTACAAAAGGTGCTTTATGCTTTTGCCTTGTCCATCCGTAACTCGATTTTCTAAAAAAAACACCAATCGATGAACATGGGACAGACCACGAAACAAGTTCGAAGGTGGCTGAAATCGGTATAATAGCACGTGCTCCAATGGTACGGTTTTGATATCCCTTAGAAATTTTCAATGCTAAGATATGGCGTGTAATACATCAATCAATTCATAGCAACAAGTCAAGAATGAATAAACCATTAAGGAATGACATAACCAAGTATCAAAAGGCTAAACTAAACCATTCGCTGAACCGTATGAACTATAATTAAATCATTAACCACGTACCTTTGAACCAATTTGGATTATCATTAATTTTACGTTGTATTCATTCATTACACAACATTCCAAGTTGTTTGATATATTAACATGCCATGTCTTATTATTGAAAATTTTTGAGGGTATCATAAGGATACCATTAGAGCACGTGCTATTGTATAGATTACAACCATTTTCAAAATGGTTCATTCGCGGAACTATATTTATCAATTGGCAAAAATAGTAACTAATAACCGCTTCTATCTCATCAGTATGATTTGTTCGATGTATTACTTACTATAACTTCCCAATGAAAATTGCTAGGTGAGGTCGTGAAGGTGCCATTTGTGCACGTGTTATTGAACGATTATGATAACATTTGTCTGACATTTGAAAATCTTTCATATCCTTGGAAGAGTTAGAGTTACAGACAGACACGTTTCTCCACAATGATAGCATAAAGCACCAGTTTGTCTTAATACTTAATAAGGTCATTCTGAAAGACCTACAATGGTGATAGTGTGTAGATATTGATCAATGGGTGTGCAAGCCACTTGTTCGGAGATCGACTGATACTAATGGAGAAAGCTCGTGGACAAAATGGAAGGTGACTATAATGACATTGCGCAACTCTACAACTGCAAAGTTGGCATCACTGGGGTTCATATGCTGTGCTACATCCACCATATTCCCGGATCTTGACCAGATGTAAAGCATAGAAGCAGATAATCATGGGTATTAGCCTCTCCCAAGGTAAATGCAGTGACGATACTATAAGGCACTGCAGCAACTTTGCTGAAGCATGCTTCCTACTAGTCGGATCTTGTGCAAAGTGATTACTCTGTTCGAATTTGCAGTTAAAATTATTCGCCAATGACGAGCTTCAAGCTACTCAGTAATCGCCCTCTCTGCTGACTGTATAAGGGATATTCAAAAAAAGATAGACCTAGCTACAAAGACTAAAAAATAGTCCCCATCTATCAGGTGTCCCTCAAATGAGCGACGATTTGAAAAATCAATTAACGAAAAACGGAAGGCGATAGAAGTGTATTGTTTGCTGCGCTCTGCTTAGGAAACCTGGGAATTTATTCGCAATAGTTTCTAAATTAATTACATAATTCCTAAACAGATGGTGCTGCTATTCTCTACGTCAGATCGGCATTCTATATCTCGCTCAGCATTCGACTAGCGTATGCTTCGAAAATGGTTTATTCGTTAGAACAGCGGATATTTCTTATTTTAGACTTTCATCACTTAGAAAACACTGTTTTATAGCTTTTCCCCGTCAGCAGCGCCATCTGTTAACGAACTTTGTAACAAATTTTGAAACTTGCTGCGAATAAATTCCCTGGTTTCCTAAGCAGAATGCAGAAACCGTACGTTTCTAACCACTTCCGTTTTTCATTAATTGATTTTTCAAATCGTCGCTGATCTTTGGGACGTCTGATACCAGCAATATACCGTCCCTAGCGAGCGAAGATTCTCGACTACTGCGGAACTGCAGGCAACTGTGGTGGCAGCACAGCAATGAATCTCAGCGATGCCAACTTTATGTTGTTGTCATGTTGGAACAAAACTCTTCGTGACTACTTCCCCTGTAGCTATTGCTGAACTCTGAATCACCAGTTCATCGTTGCCCATGATAGTCACTTTCCATCTTGTCCACATGCTTCCTGACTTCAAAATAAACAGATGCCAAGCAGTCACTACTCAGAGGTATGTGGAGTACTTGTTTAAGTCTGCCAGGTATGTTTCCGAGGCGTTGTCACTAGATCAAGATGGGCATCTAATACCAAACCCGGATGCTTTTGTTCAAAGACTGTTGGCTGTCACCTTCGGGAAAGCACCCTATGATGCCGTTCGTTATACATCCTAGCCACTTATACATATCTATTTTTTGGACATCATATTTCTTTTACCTATATGAACGTTGTATTGCTTTGCAAGGTATTCAGTCATTGTAAAAGTCAAATGCAAAGAGCTACCATAGCCTTAAAAACAAGCATATGCTTACATTACTACTAGCATTACCAGAGTACACATGTACTTACCTCGTAGACGGCTCCGAGCGGCATGACGAGGCAGGCGACCATGAGGTCCGCCACGGCCAGGGAGAGGATGAGGTAATTGGCGACGCTCTGCAGGTTGCGTTCCAGTATAATGGCCGCTATCACGAACACGTTACCTATATATAGAAAAAAGATGAAATACCATTTGGTACTCCATATAAGAGTCGTTCAAGAAATGCCTACCAATCCGCCACATAACCCAAAAAAGTATTATTAGGAAATGTGTGCCTGTTTTATGTGAAGGTAAGCCATAGTGCCGCACTTTCGACACCAGATGGCAGTGCTGCATCAGATTGCCCAGTCATATATTCAGATATGTGTTTACTGCACACAGCGAGAAGAGCATGAGCAGTGATGAAACTGCAAGTTGCATGATCCATACTCGCCTGATCTTGCGCCTACTGAGCCTCTCTCCAATATCTAAAAGCAGTATTGGGATATTGCCATACCATTTCCTGAAGTTTGCAGCAGCAAACTGCTGAATACTTTCAATATACTGCACATCTACATGCAATACTCTGTTCCTAGCGTTTCTTCATAATTGAAGCGCAGTTAGTGTCATGCCACCCAGTTCTCTTATTGCCACAACAAAACTCTGGTGGAGCTAAGTCCGGAGAGTAGCATCGACAGGATTGAGGAACAACGCTGAGCTGTGGTATATTGGAGGCTCAACATCCAATTCTGGTTTACCTATAATTCAGTGCTCAGCTCAGAAGATTTAGATATCAGTGGTTATTCTTCATAGCGGAATGGAACAAATAGTGCTATATACGGACAGTAGCTGAAACTATTTAAAAAGTTCTGAATAACTCTTTTATACCCAAAGTGAACACCCGTTTTATACCGTTACAAGATGGATCCAAGAAAGAGTCGAATTTAAAATATGTCAGGCAGATAACAGAATCGCTTAAGAAAGCAGTTTGAGCCCCATAACTGCGAAAATCAACTTAATTGACCTTAGGCTCGCGAAATTCAGTCTTAACAGAAAAGAAGAATAAGCTCCAAAAGAGAAATCCCTTACCTATAATGGTGGTGAGTATGAGCAGGCCTAGGATTAGCGAAGTGATGGTCATTACAAAGAGCTGCGTGGGTGTCCAAAACGTGTCGGCCTTCTCCGATTGGTTGAAACTGGTCCCGTTCGTCTCGTTGCTGTTCTCCACGCTATTTGAAAAGTTGACCTGCAGACCTTCAGAGGACCACGACTGGTTCCAGGAATCAGTCCACCTGTTGTCGCCCAACAGGTCGGGCATCGTGGACAGAGTCGCCATTGGGTGACCCTCTATTCAAAGAGGTTTCCTTTTAAGAGAGACTAGTTCACTCAGCATCGAGCCAGTGGTCAGTGCTTCGGCCACGACGTCATGATGCGCAGGAGGATGGCGGCGCGTGCCTTGGCAACATCTGGGCTCGATGGCTCTGAGGATTTGGGAAGTTCAATGACCAGAAGGGGGGCGCCGACTCTGGGAGGCTTTGGGCTGTAATCCTTCGCGGGCATCTATGGAGAAAAGAAAAAAGGGGAAATATTGGGGTCAGCCATTCGTAAACAACGACGTCGCTCCTTATTGCAGAGCTTCTTACATTAAAGGGAAGTGACAGAATGGAATGAGAAAACAAGCGTAAACGATTAAAGAGCATTTGATATTGTAAACCAGTTTTGAGTGCTGTAATACACTGGCTGCAGTTTTTCCATTAATGGAAAGACGTGAGATTTGCTTTAAACGAATACTGCCTAAGGCTTGTATTTTAATGAGCCCTAATAAGCCCTATTCTCGTTTAACCTAATTAAGGGACTTTGTCAGCCATCTTTCTCAGAATTGGCTTCAATATCACAAAATTAATTTTTATTACCATACAAAAAGAGGTCTCTGTATACATGTTTGCCGGATCCAAAGAAGCTTCTGGAAGGTGCTGTTGCTGAGCGGCATTTTGGGAACGTTGATTTTATTTCTTCTTGGAAGTGGCTATTTTGAATTAATTATCCTAATGACTTCAGCAGTAATTCCTAAAAATAGTTTATGACCAGTTAGTCCTAATAAAAGGAATTCGCGGAATTCGCTGCTCTTTAATGTAACAAATCGATGTTGCACGGAATGTTCTGAATTGTTGTGTAGGGTAATACGACATTGAGCAAATGAGGTCTATAAGAGCCACATAGATGCTTCAGAGTCCACAGTGCTGAGTGCATCGATTTTGTAGTCGTTCATAAATATTTTAGATTCTCTTTCTAAACTCGATTACAGAACAGCTTTTTGGCGCGCACTTCCGCGGAGTCATCATAAAGAAGCATCTGATGACTCCAGTTCAAACAATTTTCTGTAATTCAATTTCTATCCCATTAAGGTTCCGCAAAGGCCAAGCACGCGACTTAATTGAATTGTAAAGTTTATTTTATCCAGTTGAAATTTTATGATGCTTTTCTGCGAATGAATTTAGAGGGTAGCGATGATTTGATTTGAAGCGCCATGTGGGAGGCTAAAATATCGTTATTTAATTACTTGTTAATGAAAGTGGTCATCTATGATCATACGTCTCTGAATAAAGGTAGCACGTGGTTATTTTGCTGAATAACATAAGAACTGATAGAAATGAACCAACTGAAGAATAACGAAAATACCGAAGTCCTGAGTTCAAGGTCCAGCAACGACCCAATTTCCGAAAATGAAAAGAAAGCTGTATATTCTTTCGTTTCTCATCATTTCCAATCGATTAATATATCGCATGCCATACGTTGCCTCTGTTTCTAAAGATCACCAGACTGCTACCCCCGCAACTTCGACCCACTGGAACAATCCAGGCCAAACTCATAGTAGATCTTGACTAGAGAATCTGGAAACCCAATTTCGTCCCTTTACAAACCTCATTGACCAGATGGACCCGCGTATGGAGCTCAGAAACACACAGCTGAGCACTGCACCCAAATGCTGACAAATGTTAAGAAACGGCTAGAATTGTAATGCCTATGCAGGAATTGGATATTGTCGAATTCGGCGGGAACTTGCAACCATTTTAGCTGTAATATTATAGTCTGGGATATGCTACTTTCTTAGCAGTTTCTGCGTCTCCTGATAGGCACTCTCATAACGCCTATTTGCTATCCAAAATATGTACTGATGGATAACCATTGCATGTTCAGAGAAGATTTAATAGACGTCTCTGAACATTTTTAAAGAATGATACATTAGGTATATTTCCCATACAAAATACACTGAAGAGCCATGACTTTCTGACCACCTGTTTAATACGTCATAGACCACCTTTCAGCAAAACACGGACACACAGTGAGGCATTGACTCGACAAGGTGCTGGTAGCTAGTCTGAAGTACTTAGTATCAGGCGCTTATCAGCTGGCCCTCCAGTTCCCATATATTGCGAGGTCGTATCCGTCCAACTGTGCATTCGGATATGACAATTTCTTTTGGAATTCAGTATATCCGGACTCGTTGGACCAGGCAACTATCTTCCACCCCTCTATTGTCCAATTGCTGTGCTCCCTGGCCCAGAGTAGGTGCAGTTGACAATGGCGTGCCGTAACCTCAAGAAGTTCTCAAAAATGTTCACCTGGGACGGTGGCTGTGCTGAACTGTGTCTGGGTCACCGCTGTTGTAGTTGCTGGTGATTTGGGCCACTGTAGCCCTTCATTCACACCCAACAATGCGCCCTAGTCTTCACTTTACTCTGGAATCATTGCGTCGTAGATGGCAAACGGCAGGACGACGACTCGTCCTTTCTCCATCCGTACACCAATTTTGATAATACTCACAATAACTGCACGTGTCAATTCGAGTTCGACATTCCTAGATGACTGGCCATCACGATTATGCCTTTGTCGTATCAAATCTGCTGCTTTTCTCTTATTGCAGCCGAACACTCTATATTTAGAAACTCAGTTCACTGACGGTTTATATACATCGTTATGAGCCGCGTTTGCGCCGTACATTTGTCTCATGGCGAGCTTATTACTCTAAATTGGAGATGATCATAATGTAATGCTGATCTGTGTATAATACTCAGTGAATATCGAAATAAAACATTAAGAATGACAAAACCAGTTATCGAAAGGCTAAAGTGGTCGCCGTCACATATGATATTGAGTTTAGGATAATTCTTTATGCAGTCCGGTGTATAAAAGTAATTCGCAGGTAGGTTTGAACAACTTTGCTTGATATATCACATGCCATATCTTAGCACTTGAAAATTTTCATTGGTAACAAAATGGAGTTAGAGAAGGTTGCATTCTATCTCCTTATCTCTTTACCCTCTATACAGAATACATTCTGAAAACAGCGGAATTAGAAGAAGCGGAAGAGGGGCTGAAGGTAAGGTACGCCGATGACACAAACCTACTTGCAGAAAGCGAGAACGACCTTTGTACTCTTCTGCTAAAAGTCAAGAGGGAAAGTGAAAAAGCTGGCCTCGTTTTAAATAACGACCTAATAGAAGTTGTTGACAGCATCGAATTTCTTGGCTCAAAAATAGAGAGAGGGGGCGGATGTGAAAACGATACCAAAAGAAGAATAGCATTGGGCAGGCTAGCCATGAATGGTCTTCGAAAAATATTAAAAGACAAAAACATCACAACTTGAACGAAAATAGAGATAGTAAAGACAATGGTCTTCCCTGTGGTGGTGTATAAGTGTGAAAGCTGAACCTTGCGCAAAAGCGAAAGGACGAAAATTGACGCCTTTGAGCTTTTGTGCGGGAGAAGTTCTCCGCGTACTGTGAACGGCCAGACGCACTAACCGCTCGATCATCGAAGCTATCAAGCCAAAAACTTGAAACAAAACTAAGCTACTTTGGACTATCATGAGGTCCGATCAAGGAATATAGAAAACCATCATACTGCGAAAGACTGAAGGGGAAGGCCACCCCGAAGTTGGATGGATGACGTGCTGGAGGCTACAGGGTTGAAATTCCAAGAGTTCAACCTTAGTCAAAAAATCCATAGTCACCAAAAGTCGGCTCCGACTTTACTACAACAACAACAATAGCAGCACCATAATGGTATCATTAGAACACGCACCACTGACCCAATTTCGACTATCATTAAATAGTCGTTATATTCATTCATGGCTCGTCGTTACGAGTTGTTGTCATGTCAAATATTAGCATTTAACATTTCTATGGGTAACATAATGATGCCATTGTATTGAGGGCCACCTTGGCTGTGCTCCGTTCCATATTTATCGTTTGGCGAGAAAGTCGAGTTACAGACAGACAAAACTGCCAGTTACAGCATAAAGTGCCTTTAGATACTTAATAATGTTATAATTATGTCAAAATATCTAAGTCCAAAATATAATGGAGATTCAGTAAGAATTATCTGTAGTAGAAGGCTTTGAACATTACTTTATGGTATTTCCTTTGATATCAAATTCGTTGCTTAATTCTTGAGATAATCCTCAGTTAACTTTCTTCTATACGCTCTTCCAAGACACTACTTAAAAATTGATGCTGTTTACTCGAAAGAACCCAGGAAATGTACAGCAAAAACAACGAAGATAAATATTCTAGGGTCTTAATGGGTGTCCTGTCTATTTCTCTAATGTCCATGGACAACTTCCATTTATTCTGGGGTCTCCAAGTCCAAAAGGACAGTATTCATTGACAAGACGAATCGATAGAGACGCAGTACTGGATAAGCTGGAGTAAAATAGAGCCAGCTTAAGGAAAACAAACCTCTGATAGAAAAGCCCCCTTTATATAAATGCAAGGACTTTCCATTACCCACGCTAGATGGCGCAGAACAAGCACGCGCGGATTTTCCATTTGGTCCCACACCGATCGATACTATCCTCTCTTGGCTCTCCCGTTAGTTGTCCTGGGGAGATAAATTTTATTCTCTACTCGTCCAAGCAAGTTACTTTTACAGCTAGGCAACACATGTATATCTCGATACAAGTATGTATCGAAAGTTATGCGACACACGTATATCTCGAGACATGCATATCTCAAAATTTAGGCCCTACAAGTACATCTCGAAAACCAAACTTATTTCTTTTCTTATATAATTACAAGCATATGGAATATTAGAACAGTTTAGTATCACTAAGAATTTCAACCTGGGTGGTCTACTTCTATTAACTATTGATGTGATCACGTGGAACTATGGGAAGAGGATACAAGTACGGTTCGTGTTGTAAACTATTTCTTAACTTGTGTAAAGTTGTTTTACCCACAGTCCTTTGCTGTTACCGTAGTACTAGAATGTCCATCTTTCCTAGAAGGATCCAGCTCACATTTAGTCTGTGTGACAATTAGTTATTGTTTTTCGAGACATTAGCCCTTCCAGAAAGTCAGTAACTGTTTAAACTCATGTTAATGTAAACAGTATCAGTGTTTAGATTATGAGTGCGTTATTATGATATGAGACTTCAATTGAGCTGCACTTGTATGTTGCACTTCATAACTTTACGACATTCCTGAATTCATTCCTTCCCACATTATCTACCCCGAAATCATAGACCCGCAACTTGACTTTTTATTGTCCAATCCAGAAGCAACGTCCTCGCTAACGACGTTGTTAGGAGACTCCAACCTCACAAACATCAAAGTCAAGGAGGTCAAAAAGACCCCCACAATAACAATCAATCCCCCAGCCCTTTAAAAATGGGAGTCGCAAACTCGCGTGCCATTGGTAGTTGCTTTTTTTGCCTTTGAGGTTAGATTTCTTTACAACTCGCCTCGGACGTCACCGGGCCACGCTTTACGACAAACGAGGACATCATTAGAGGACGACAATTGAACCCTTTGGGGTCATCGGAGGAGATGCATCGCCGCCTACGTCGAGAGTAAACCCACGTTTCCAGGAAGAAAAATGAATTTCAGTTCGTTAGGCTGGGGTTGCGGAGAGCGGCTTCTTTGAGGGCACGTGCCATTCAAACAAGACCAGGCCATGTAACACTGTAAATACGGGTGAGGCACTCAATTTGACAAGACTGGTTGCCTCGAAAATAAATGATTTTAAAGAAGATCGTTATATGCACAGTCCATCTGCATTATTACCACCAACAGCTTGTAACTAGAACAACCGCCGTGTGCAGGACTAGATGAGTGAATGCTGCTGAAGGGCGCATGGGGGGGGGGAGATCTATGAAGCGAAAGATCTATTGGCCAAAGTATATCCGTATGCATGTCCTAAACCGTGCCCTCCACTGGCGACACATCTCTCCCAAATCGCCAGATACCAGTGTTTAAAGTGTGTTTTTGGGAGCAAATCCAGTTTTGCACAGCTACCTTGACTGCTGCACCCAAAACGATGAAAGTTGCTTGAGTAGAGGTCTGAACTGTAAAGAGGATGTTCTAAGATCTCCCACTTGAAGAGTGTCATGGTTTTCTTCCATAATTACCTCGCAATTTGTTCTTGATACCTTATCGCAGGATATATAGAGTATTGGTGTAGCTGTTTAAATTAATGATCTGGCTGTAGGTAGCGAACTCCTTTAGGACTGGACCTCGATGTCGATCAGCAAATGGCCAACATGAACATATCCCCCGGACAATAATACGTAACGTTGCCACCACTTGCTTGCATTCTTCCAGAAACTGTGACTCAACCCTTTAGATCCCAATCAGGAGTCTAATATTAGAATTCATATACTGCAGCTCAAACTGTAGCAGTTTCTGCCGATGCAGCTTTATCTGTATAGGTACAGTGGCCAGGTTTGTCTGTATCTTCCTTGTACTATCACATGCCTACCAACCCTCTGGCTCATTTGGACACTGAGTTGTTAAATTGTTGCGTCTCGCTCGGCCTGCACAAATTTACGTAGTAAAACTTTCACTGCTCAATTCAATGGCGATTGGTGTTCCGTTTGTCCAGTCACAATACACTTTAGCGACAACAACACAAAAATTTTTGTGCTCTTCCAACCTTTCCAGAAGAAATGGTCTATGATGTGTCACATTTTCCTCGTATCAGTGCAACCAGATCATATATATAACATGCCACGACCATCTTGTCTTCTCCAAACAATTGTTGTAGTGTGCTTCTTTGAACTGCATCATTGAGTTTCCAAACCAAGAAAGTTCCTTGAGAACCCCTTTAATTCCAACCCCGGGAAGACGGCACCCATCATCAATCGTTTAACGACGCAGGACGCACGACTTGGCTTCTCCTAATCGAGATTCATTAGAAGAGGAGAATTGAAAAGAAAATTGGTTTCTCATTTTTAATTGAATATCCACCCACACGTGGCAATAAAATAGGAACCCCTTAGATTAAAAGCATAAACGTCGAGACCTAATTGAATCCTTTGTTCCCGTCCTCTCAGTCTGGTTAACGAGAGCACATAGATACAGAAGTATTACAGATGAACTAAAGTTGTTACCACTAGCTGCAAGTTACCAACAGCTGATTTCAATTATGCCCATTGTTATCAAATATTACCAATTGCTAATTTTTTAGGGCTGTTCCTATCAATAACTCTTTGCAGTTAGGCCTAATTATTATTATTATTATTATTATTATTATTATTATTATTATTATCAAGAGCAAATTGCTGCTGTTATGCCGATTGTTTTCACAAGGCATTGGAACAAGCCAGCAAAGCTAGAGAGTTCGCCTTCTTGAATATTAACGTGTCCTGAATCCAAGCCAAACAGTGGAAAGTAAACTGAGTACACAGGCCAAACTCATCTAATGTTCATGATAGCACTAGTGACACAGCTATTTCTGTAAAACTGGTTGGTTTGGTTTGGTTTGGTTGGTATGAGGTCAAACTCATCTAATAAGGTCTCTTTCAACTAATATGGTTGCCATCTTCAGTTCTTTGTTTTAATTCATGAGATCCATCGTTGCTCGTCAAAAATGTCCAAAATTAAGTCCCATTAGATGCTTATTTCAAGTGGATATTATAAATTTACTTTTATAATGGTAAGGTACGTGTTTAAAAGTACAATTACAATTTTTAATTAACAATGATTCTATAGTATAGAAAATAAAAAAAAAAATGATAAGAGTAGAATGTGTTTTGCATATTTTAGATCTTCCCGCCTAAAGCGTTTTCCCGTTTAACACGTTTATTTTCGGACAGTCCCTACAGAATCGTATTAAGCTGGTTCTACTGTGTATCTATCTTTGAGTTGCCATCATTAGCTAAATTGCTATTAGTTTTACTAATAGTTAACCTAACCTAACTCCCTCAGTGCTACGAATCGTTAACAATCGTTACTGAAGTATAGGATTTTGCGATACCAGCGCCAGCTTTAGAGTGCTCATTGAATCGCTGAAAAAAATTGTTTTTCTATTGAAAAACTGAGCTTATTGTCAAAACCTGTGTGAAAACAAGTAAGCAGATAAACAGTAATGTATTTTTCAGGTTGCGCAAGGCCTTCGAATTTAACATTGAAACTAGCAGCGTGGGTTGCGACGTGCGATTCAGTAAGCGCTCAACAGCTGGTGCTAGTGTCGGAGAAAAACTTTTTCTCCTTTAGACACGTTTTGGGAGAGATTCCTAAGACCTTACTTTTTATTGACTCTAATAGCTAACTACTCTTAGGAGTTTTGCTGTAAATAATAGTTTGCTGTTAGGCCTATTGTTGTCAGTAGCTAATTGTTATTAAGAACAAATTATTGTTAGTCTAACGATATCACTAGCTACTAGGAACCAATAGCTATTTGCTGTTAGGCTTATGTTTATAATGGCTGACTGCTCATCAAGAGAAAATTGATCACAATAGCTAATTTTTGTTAAACTTATTCTTTTCGATAATCAGTTCGTATTAGACCTAATGTTGCTGTTAGACTTATTGCTGTCCATAATTGAATACAGTTAGTTCTATTATTATCATAGCTCAGTAGTTTGCAGCAGGAGAACATGAGAAATACGCACCTACAAGATAAACGTCCGTGAAAGGTATACAAAGGCGCCAGATGAAATGCAAGTTTGCGTCCGCAATTATTAATGTACTCCGTTGTGTACTGTGAAGACGGTCTGCGCCAGTTACTTGTCAATAATAATATTCAGGCGTGTTTCTCGTTAAGGCAAAGAAGCGATACCTGGCTATTTTCTAGGAAATACATTCTAAAGAGTAAAACTCAGTCTACTTCGTTATGGCTTCAGATGTTGCTTGCGTTCTGAAAACTAGTGGGTGTGGTGAGCAGAGGGTAGTAAAAAGCACGAGAACAGAAATAGGAATTTTGTTATTTTAGGGTTACAGTTTTTTTTTAATCGTAGCGTCGTTTGAGGTTTGTTACATTCTACTTAGGCGGGGATAAAGCGCTCGACCCCACGACTTTTACGATGGCTGCGCTGCCATTCCGAGTCGGGGCCCGGGCAATTTAGGAGCCGCCGAGGGAAAAATGTTTTTCAAATGAGAGGAGCGGGAAAAAAAAGATTCCAGGCCAGCTGACGACATTAATGGGCGACATAAGTTCTCGTTTATTGGGGGTGTGGTGACACTTCTTGTCAGGAATTCAAAACGGCCGTGCAATTTGGAACGGGAACGAGAGATTTTAATCAGAACTGTTTTTTTTTCTCTTTTATTAATTCAAAATGTAAAAATAAATTTAATTTTATGTCACTTAAAGCACGTGAAAGAGGAGGACGTATGGAAGGACATACAAGTGTCGTTCAAAAATAAAACGCACCCATATCTTAAAACTCACCTTTGAAAAGCAACAACCATTCCAAATGTGCCGGCATTATTTGCCTAATGGTAGGCCATAATGCCATCAGATGGCGATACTTTATCACTTAGGAAAGACGTGCTGAGCTATAAGTGCAGATGCTTTTGTAATCAAAGCGAGAAGACATGGAAGCAGATAGCCATGGACTTTGTGTCTTCGTTTGCTTCCAAAACACTAAAGGGATGTATTTCGCTGGATGCTCAGTGGACTGCCATCTTGAGGCTCTAGTGTACGTTTTCATATACTCTCAAAACTGCTTGTTGCACTTATAACTCTGCTGCATATTAACCCAGATTGCCACTTTCTCCGGATTGCTGCTATATTACTAGCACTAGGATTGTAGTTCGCCATATTGGAAACTGCTTAAAGTATTTAAATCAGAATGGGGGTGTGTGACATATGAAATCGGGGTAGAATTTCACGAGAAACACAATGGTGATATCCGTTTCCAAGTATCTACATCCGGTTTCACGCTATGACGTCATGCATGTTTTCTGGAGCGTTTCAGAAAGTAATGTTTACCTCAGTTTTACGTCATTCAGTACGAAGGAACGAAAGTGAATACATAAGGAATATAAAATGTTTTTACTAGCAGTAAAATACCCTATATAGTGGGGCCGCCATTTTGGAAACTGCTTAAAAATTTTAAATCGGAATGGGGGTGTGTGACTTATCGATTCAGGGTAGAATTTCACGAGCAGTGCAATGATACTATCAGTTTTCAAGTTTCTGCATTCCGTTTCGAGCTTTATATGTTTGAGTCGCAGGGCACTGATAAAATCACTTGACCATAGCAGGCAAAGCAACAATCTAACCTTCATTGTTTGTAACAAATTATTGTTAAAAACTAAAAGCAACATGACGGTACCATTGTTTACTGCTTACTGTAGTCAGGTGATTTTATAGTGGCGTGTATCTCTCGGCTTAAATCAGCACTACTTAAAGACAAGGCCTGGACACTGAAACGTCATTACATTGTTACATTATCTCATAGGGAAAATTCAGGGCTTATTATTGGTCAATGAGGTGATGTAACAATGTAATGACGTTTCAGCGCCAAGGCCTTATCCTTAGGTGATGTTGCTTGAACTCGTGTGTTTCAGGCTTTCAGGTAATACTTCTGGAACATAAAGTTTCTTCCTAGCAGCAGGAAGTCAGTTTAGAAACAGCTTATAAATTTCAAATCGAAACCTTTCAAATGAGAGTAGGATTTTACGAGCAGTACAATGTTGAGATTAGTTTTCGAATATCTGTATCTGGTTTCGAGCTGTGACGTCAGAGAAGTTTTATTGCGTATTCTGGTGGTTAGTGTTCAGCAAGGTTGTACCTTTAACATGTGGGTATGTTACTCTATTAAGTAACGAGTTTAACTCATCTCTTCCTAATTTGAGCTCTGAAGCTGCTTCACGTGCGTGTTACGTTATCAAATCGCTTGTGTTTAATTGAGCTTAATTAACAATAAAGAACCCTGCTGTGCATTGCCCTGTTTTACGGTTAGTGGGTCACTTCGCGCCACTAATGACGTCATTTTCCAAGAAGGCAGCCCCTGTTGAGATTTTTTCAACGCATATACTAGTGCTCATTAAAAGTCCTCTATTGACTTAGTAACTTTTTTCCCTAAGTGACGGGGACTGTGGGTGACATTGACGTATTACCCCTTTGCTACCCCCCACAAAGCGTGGGCGTTGGCGGTCTGCTCAAACCACTCCATATAACAGAGCAGTTACACGGCTTAATTAATCCGCGGGCAATTCATCATTGTGTTATCTGACAAGGGGGTGGTGGAAATGAATGTGCTGGACACGCGGACACTCCATTTAACTGGTAACTTTTTGAGAGGGTAACTTTTTGGTTTAATTGAATTTTCATCATCCTGACTCGTGCATAGGAAAAAAATTCTTTCGAGAGAGCCCATCAGAGTATCGGTTTGGAGGATCATCTATAGCGAAACAATTTTTCCAGGCGCTAATCAAGCAATTTTCATCTAATTCACGCGACGTTGCGGCTAATTAATCACCGCAAAAATGACCTTCTGGTTTATCATTTGTAATGGATGATGGGGAGAAATCGAATTGAATAACAGACTACAACCCAGTCGCGATCGATTTCAGTTTAATTTATACATACAGTACATCAACAACAAACAACGGCAGTATCTACTCTGCTGATGAACAGCTTAGCGCTCGATTTTGGATCGTGATCGAAAGGATCATTAAATTCTGCAACAAAATCTCACGAGATCTACTTAAGCGAGTGTCTCGTGTGGACTACGCAACAATAAACACATCACGTAGCAGTGCAATATTTTCGTCGAAAGATTAGAAACCCTGACAGATAGGTACATTCCAAAAAGTGGAATGAGTTTCTCAGTCGATTCTAATGTTGATTGATATGTCACATGACCCAGTTTTAATTTTAAAAAATTTCCATCCAATATGACAGATTTCAAAATAGCGGGAAGTTCTTCATATATTCCAAAATGTATTCCTCAGTAACTAGATAATAAGGTCACTATATTGATCTGTCTGGTCTCCTTCTTCTTTCTTTGGAAATACTAGAAGATCACCCGACTTCGTCTTCTTTCTTTGGAAATACTAGAAGCAACGCGGGAAAATCGTGATAACAATCATCTAAAAGGAAAGATAATCCAGTCCCGTGGCAAAAACATGCCATAGATGTGAAATCTGACAAATGGAATGAGTTTTTGAGAAAATTCTCATGTTGTTTTATATGTCACATGACCCACTTCCCATTTGAAAAAAATTGACCTCCATCCAAAATGGCGGAAGAATGTGCGTGTACTTCCCACTGTAGCATTTCAAAACCTGGAGGATGTGCTTCTTAATAGAGGGGCAGCTGTTATCGCAGTAACTCACGCCATATTAATTTGTTACTTCTTATACTTGCGTCTTAAACTTTTGTTCATATTGTTTATATCCTCCCTTTGGTTCAGTATCTCTTACTTTCCACGATATCTTCCAAACCGTGACATACAGGTGAAATCCGACAAGCGGATGATTGTGCTTAGAAAATGCTCATGTTGTTTGATATGTCACATGACCTACTTTCAAATTGATGTCTATCTACATATATCGGACTTTAACATGGATTATTAAAAGTGTATTTGGCTGAACCTGGTCTTTTGGCTGAAGAGGATATCTCGCGCTGGACCTCTGAATTCAATCAATGGAAAATCAATCAATAAGCAGAAAAAAGGCGTTTATTATGAATCAGCTCGAGGATATCCATCAAAGGCGCGCTCGTTATGACCCCAAAATTGCAGCGATCATAATCACAGACCCCACTTGTTACTGGTCTGATGAGAGTAATTTAGAAGAATTGTGCCAATTCTAGATGGAAACGATTTCTGCGGATATTTTATAGTATTCTGATTACCATTTGGTCGTTTTGAGCGATATACTAATACAAAGTAATTCATTAGAAGGGTACATTCACCTCTGGAACGACCTACTACTTCGTAATGAGCAATCCATTAGTGGGAGAAATCGTTTATCGAATTGGATAATCAATACTATCAAATGGATCGATAAGCCTAATGGTAGTGACCTTCAGAAAGGTGCGACTTCGTAATTATTAGCTCCATGTTCCGAATTGCTGAAGCTACATGTTCCATAGCGAATTCAGTATTCTTAAAGATTGGAGTTATAAGTTCAATAGCGCTTTGCATGATATAGCGCTTTATGCCATTTCACTCACCAGATAGATAGCTCTATCGCAGCAGAACTGTAAGCATGGTGGCCGCTATTTTGGTATTTGGGACGGTTCTTAGTATACTTCAGCGATCTATGACAAACTGGCTAAATCAATATTGGAGCAGTTGACAATGCATCCCAATACAACGCCAGCATATTTATGATTGTGTACGTGCTCCAGTTCTATGACGTCACCATATTAAGTAATGCACTGGGATCCTCAGGGTTAAAGACACCATTATCCCAGAATAAACTTCGTGGCTCGTGCCTCTAATCTCCCGGTTCATTTGGCACCATTTCTCTCCTGTCATCAGGAGTGAATCTTTTCCGCTTAATGATAAAGACGGCGCACAAATTGAAAGGTCAAACAGGAGGGGTTCTCAAGACATCCCCCCCCCCCAAGCTGCGCAACATCACTTGTTGTTGGTGGCGTCATCCTGGGTGAGATTTTAGTTGCTCAGGTGTTGCGGGCTACAGCTTTCTAATTGAATTGAGGAACCGCCTTCCAGTCATTATCAGGAATGACATTTTGAGTAGGAGGAGGGATCCTTGAAGAAGGGGTAAATTTTTTTCTGTAAATACCTGCGCTTTTAATTGAATTTCCTTCGAAATCCCAGGCGCGTTTCCTTTTGAATAAACAAGGTTCCACGAAACGCCGCTTTAATGAAGGTCTATGTATGGAAGGTCCCACTCTTTTAGGCTCTCTATAAATCATTGTTCCAAGCGGGTTCACCAAAGAGCCTGGATACATATTACCTTAGACATGTAAGTCACGACATTAGCATTGTCTTGGAGGGATGGCCTTAATCTCCAACGAGAACAACAAACCCTACTCAAATGGATTGGCAAACGTTGAAAGCCTGCAAGCAAACTCTTTAATTGGCGTAAGAAATAGACCAAGTGAAAAAGGAAGCTCGATGGCCTGGAAGAAATGCGGGGACGCACTCGGGAGCAAACAAGACGACTCCTTTAGAAAAGACACCGCATGGGAGGCGGGGAACAAAAAAAGCAAACAAGTTCGAGATTCCTTGAGCAGCGTCAACATTAAGACGGAAGACTCTTTTCTTGAAAAGGGTCTGAAATAACAAACTGTCGTTTCCAGTTCATCGTTTACTGGTTCATTGTTTACCGTTTAGACGACTGTTTTTTCAAAGGACTGGTAATGGGGGCGCCGAACATTTGATTCACGCGGTAAATTAAATAGGGTATCATTTAGGTTAACCTGCATCTATTAGGCCTAAGCTTAAAAAGAATCATAACTGACACGCGCATTATTTCAACCTACTCCCTGTATTCCGCTGCTCAAAGTACTGGCGTCACTTCATTGCCATAAGCCTGCCGAATCATGTGAAAGGTGCAGGTTTCAATACACGTACCACGGCTTACAGAATTATGAAATTAGGTAAATTGGGTTAAGTATTCCCAAGTAGGGAAAAATCCAGCAATTCCCATATATCAGCTTGTTCCCGTCGATGTCTAAAATTTTGGAAAAAAGTTGAAGATCTCAGCACCCCCTCTGAACTTTCCCCGATACTGTGGCGTGGTTTTTCTGGATGTCAGTAAAGCTTTCGACCAGTTGTGGCACGAGGGGCTAATCTACAAGATTTGATTTGATTTGATTTCGATGGTGAAACCTTTTCTTACCAAGGTATTGGCGAAAATTTATCAAGCCCCGTAAGGTAAAAGCCGGTGTTCCACCAGGTTCTGTCCTTGGATTCGTTCTTTGTAATTAATTTGTGCACGATTTTCCAAAACCCGAAAAGTTAATTTATATTTTTACGCTGATGATACTGCCATCATGACATTGGCGCACCAGCCGTCACTCGTCAGCAGAACGCCTTGGAGATATTTGAAGAGTGGTTTAATTGCTGGAGCCTGAACCTTAATGTCGGAATATGGAAAACCGTATAATTCAACAAAAAGCTGAAGTGTCCCCCAGATTCTCTTGTTCTATTCAATAAGAATGGGCTGACAAGTACATTGGCGTTGTCATCGACTCAAGACTCTCCTGGAATCGTCACGAAAGAGGGCTATGTACATTCTCGCAGCTCTCCTGGGTCGAAACAGTGCCCTCAGCATTTTCGATAAGCTACTCCTGTGCAAGATGATGATTCGGACCATCCTCTTCTAAGGTATGCCTCCGTGGGTGACTATATGCAAAAGTAGATAGTGAGCTTCAGTCGTTCCAGAATGTTACCCTGACGACCATTGCGCGGATTGGTGAAAAATCGATACATGCACTCAGATTTGAACATGACTCACATCGGAAAATTTACCAAGATCTTCCGATGAGTATGGTACAGATGATGAAGACCCATGACAATGACCTGGTGGCTAGAATACTGAAAAACTCGATGGAAATGAAATGGCATACAAAGTATAGAAAGGTGAGGCATATTCTCGATGTCAACTTGGAAGACATTGGCAACGTCTCCTTCCCGAATCGTTGCAAGATGTCATACTCCCCCCCCCCCCCCAGTTTTTTTCATAATGTGGAAGACTTCTTGGGTTAATCAGACTTCTTGCCTGCCACAGTGTATTTCATTTGAAATTTAGTCTGGAAGGATGACCCCAGTCAAAGCACTGCTTCGGTCTCACCTGAACAAATGTACACTTCACTGTTTGTGATTATGACGATCATACCAATCAGGATAACCGACATGTACTGCGTGGACATTAATAAGATGCTGGAAGGGCTCCATTCGTATTTGGAGTCATGCAGACTGAAATACGTCCGACAGGTGCTGAAAGGTGGGTGACAGTGGAGATGTTCACAAAGGTGCTCGTGCTCGACTGGATTTAGGTCTGCGGGGGGAGGGGGGGGTATGGTTCCTGACCATGACCAGGTATTTTATATTAAAATGGTCATGCCTGCTTTGATACTGGATAATTGTGGCTGTATGACATGTTGCATTGTCCTGCTGGAATATCCCATTGTCCCAGATTATTATTTATGGTTATATGCGATCCATTTATTGTGAAGGTACCTTTCAGGGGTATCAGTGTTTGCATGGCGATTCTTTTCGGACAACGTTCATCAGGTTAGTAACTTATCATAGAATGCAACCTTTTGGATCCTAATCAGAATAGATCCAATTCATGTACTGTAAGGCAAAATGTAGCAGTTTCTGCAGATCCATCTTTTTGAGTATGGGTGTAGTGACTAATCCTCTTTTTCGAAGTCGCATACGAAACCGGTTCGTGGTACTGTCTTTGTGAACAAGTGCCAGTTCACTTTAACGATAGCAGCAGTACGCGCATAGTACTCAACTATTGTATATACCGAGTACACGTGCTTATCAAGTACGCACTCTCTAGCAACTCTCCGTCACATTTCACGCACCAAACAAGAATTTTAGATTACGCTGGTAGGCCATGTTAGAAAGGCAGCGGGCGTGCTGCCATCTGTTGTCGTTTTCCAGTATTCGTCTCGGAACTTTTAAATATCCCAAAACGGCTTCATATATTGCTTTAAGGTTATCTAGTGTTTCAGAAAAAAGGTGTCTCCTTTGGGGGAGTAATTTGGCGAAATTGTCTACGTTAATTATGACGTCAAGAGTTTAATCCCCCAACCGCTAATTAAAACTTGCCTGCAGTCTCCTTATAGTTTATTTAAACCGGAATTTATTTAAACACGGAATCTTCTGCTGAGTAGAGACAATACAAGGAGCACCATAACGGTGTCACCTAAATTAACTCATTTTAATAACAGTCTGTTAAGTCTTCATGATTAATGCTTAGAAGCCGTCCAGAACCCATTAGCTATAACGACCTGAAAGGCTGTGACGTCATAAAACATGCATAAACCCCCAACAGCTGCTTAGTCTTAATTTCGAATTATATTAACAAACTCGCCTTTCTCTCGCCAGAGGGCATTTCAGAACAATTTTTTGGGTCTGTCACGCGCAATAAAGCTTTATGGATGTCTTTGAGGGTGACAATCCTGAAGAGAGGGGAAAATAAAGAATTTAAGAGTACTGCGAAGGTGACGACGGGAAATTCCAAACGAAGAAGCGAGCGACACGTGCGACCCCCCAGGAATGCAAAAGTAATGGAGTCGCGTTTGCCAGGAAGTGCCAGTTTTGGCGCTCTTGGATCTTTAATGGAGGGTACGTCGAGGAATTAAGGAAAATAGGTAATGGGGTCCTGTGATTTTGGAATTCTCCGTTTTTAGTTCTGGCTGAAAGGTAATTAATTATTTAATGGGCAGGAACGGAAGGAGTCGGAAAGAGAGAGTGTATTAATGGATTTATCTCTAAAACTGACACTGGTAGCAAAGACTTATGTGGTCGATGCTCAGAAAATTTGTTTCAAAATATGAGGGTTAATCAATTGAAAATGACTGGGCACTCAGCCATTGGGAACATGCTTCTCCCGAAAGTCACAAGTTAGGGATACCAGTTGCGTGACATTTCCTAACCAGTCTTGCACCGCTACCTTGACTTCTGCGTCCCAACCAGTCTTGTCCCAAGGTCGTTTTCATGGATCCAAAAAAGATGAATTTTTTTTGGGAGAGATCTGAACTATAAGGTGGATGTTCTAAGACTCTTATTCGAAGCGTATACATGGTTTTCTTTGTGACATACGCTCGTGCATCGAAGCAGGTTGAACCCTCAGGACAAGAGCTCAATCATGTAACTCGTCCGAAACTAGTCGATAAAGACTTGGCTGCTTCAGAAACTCCTATGGTGACAAAGCGCCGTGCTTCTGTTGTAAAAGGTGTGTCTAAAAAGTTCGGTGAATGGTGTCATATCTGAACGGCAATTTGGCGCATGTGCTTGCAGTGTAAACAGACTGCGACCAGTTGAACGTAGTCAGTGTGAGAGGAAGTGTTACAGCGCAATGGAGCAACGTGTAAACATCAAGCTCTGCTACAAATTGGGGAAGACTGCAACGGAGACACATGCAATGTTGGTGCAGGTGTACGAGAGGGAAGCCGTGAGCAGAAAATGTGTTTACGAATGGTTTAAACGCTTCCGTGAAGGAAAGGAAACAACTGAGGATGAGCCACGTTCAGATCGATTGTGTGCACAGTGTCCTTGCTAATGCCCAATTCCTCCGCAGTCAATCTTATATTCAGTCGCCGATCTTGTGCCAGCATTTGTCGCACTTTCTCGATCATTTCTGGGGTTCTGCTTGTCGATGGCCGACCTGAACGTGGCTCATCCTCAGTTGTTTCCTTCCCTTCACGGAAGCGTTTAAACCATTCGTAAACACATTTTCTGCTCAAGGCTTCCCTCCCGTACACCTGCACCAACATTCCATGTGTCTCCGTTGCAGTCTTCCCCAATTTGTAGCAGAACTTGATGCTTACAGTTGCTCCATTGCGCTGTAACACTTCCTCTCATACTGACTACGTTCAACTGGTCGCAGTCTGTTTATACTGCAAGCACATGAGCCAAATTGCCGTTCAGATATGACACCATTCACCGAAATTTTTAGACACACCTTGTATACCAGATTGACGGGTTTCCATATCGTCATCGTGTCTACTCAACCATTACAGTATTGTACAGAAATCCATCGCCCCATTGATGACAAACCCCTCACAGGCCAGTATCCATTGTGCGTTACACTCTTCATGTTCTGCAAGTGCTGACGGAGTAGTGTGTGAACACTGCCATAACTGTTAGTTTGGCCAGGACGTTTTCCAAAGAAGTTCCCAATCCACAATGAAAAGGAGCAGACTGGTCATACAGTCATTTAGACAGTCCTCCCCATAATCAAGACTTGAACTGCGGACTGCTTTTTACCTGTCAAAAACAAAGTGTTGCCTACTAATTTTGCTTGGACCCTTCCGTCATGCACACTTAAAGGCGTTCACTGCTGCCAAGGCTGATAGCAATGGCGTCCTACCATGCAGCTTTAGCTGGAGGGTTTCCTAATGTGTTTGATTCACTGACCCTTGTATATACAGATTAACCAAATATATGAACCCATCTAAGTAAAACCTAAACGCCATGAGTGTAGCTAATAATTTCGATTGGGGGAGTTATTAGGGACAGAGGGAAGACTTTTGGTTATGTGACCAAGATGGTCGCAATCTTGGAAAACTGCCATCTTGGATACAACTCCAAATTTTCAAATGGGACGGGGGGTCATGTGATACATGAAATGCATGTGTTTCTGACAAACACAGTGACGCTGTTATTTTTTATGGATCGTTACTCATTGTTGAGTTAATGCAGACATAACATTAACATTCACCACAAAGGCCACAACTGAAGCCTCATTCACGTTGAACGTTTAGGGTCTATGGATTTTTACATCTGGGTCACTTGATTTGCAACACATTGAACATACCCTGTAGTACATGGGGACTTTTGTGATATTTTGTTGATTTGGAAACCATCAGTTGTGGCCTTTGTAGTGAATGTGGATGTTATGTCTGACTGAAAAACTTCATTAATTCAAGAATGAGCAAAGATACGTAAAAAATAGCAACACTATTGTGTTTGTCAGGAAATTCCACATGCATTTCATATGACCTTCTTGCTATTTGAAAATTAAGAGTTATATTAAAGATCGCTGATTTCCAAGATGTCGACAATAGTTCCCCACCCCAACCCTAATACTGTTCTCGACCGGAATTTTAAGCATCACCCATAGCGTTTAGTTTTCTATTTAGCTGGGTCCAGACTTTAGGCGCACCCTGTATTTTTGAGTAAGTAGATTGGTTATATTCAAAGTTTGCGAACATAGAGCTGGTCAGTTGAAGTTCCTTATTTGAGGTTTGTCATTAATTACGCGAAACTGTTAATCAACCTACATTAGCATTTGCAACCTCAGTTTCATATCCAGCGAAAGCGTTCTGAAAGTAGAACGAGTGAACATACCTGTTTACCTTACTAGGTCTAATCCAGTTAAGAACATAAATTACTAAGTTCTTTTCCTCATTGCTCAGTCCTTTGTGCCCCAGTCTCCGAGAAACATTCTTCGACGCTTTTTCTTTGAGAAGAAGAGTGAGTTTGTAAGTAAGTTCCAGAAGGCTCTTTACAAAATAGAGCTTTTGGAAGAGCAAAGAGCTTTTCAATTACCCAGTGAAGCAAAATCAACCCACACGTGCTTTCACGACCCCATAATACCCCTTTAGTATACTGAGCTCTTTGCTTTTTATCGATTGGAGTACTGTCGTTCTCAATGGATGGGCTGGGTAATTAGGTTAGTGTTGAGGCCAAGGAAGCTATTTGCAGAACACAAGTGAATAGAGCCAGCATATAAGTGTAGACATATTTGCTTAAGTGTATGGAGCGTGTGTAAACACTTTAATTTTGTTTTCGAAGTTTACCTCTTGCTTAAGGAACACACCTGTCCTATTCCGCTGGGACTGGCGCTTAAATTTCATTTTGGTTCTCACCGATGTTTGTTTGTTCTATTTCTTTAGAATCGCATAAATAGCTAATTCAGCAAACAAGACCAGCACAAGTTGCTCAGAAAATAAAGAATTTCTGGTAAATAAAAGATATTATCCCCCCCTCACCGAGGAAAGTGTAGGAAAATAGTGGTAATTTCCAAGAAAATTGTTTAAACAATTAACGCCCTAGAGAAGAGTTTCAGGACAAACTTAGAGAGCTGTTACCACTATGTCATTGCTTGCGTATTCAGCTTTATAGTATTCAAAAGATCTACACCTTACATGTTTCATGCAATTCTATTGAATTCCGAAGATTTGAAATAAATTATTTAAAAACGTTGACTCGAGTTATATAATTGGATGGAGAGGCAATAAAGCAAATTGAAAACCAGGAAATGATATAAAAAGAGTTACTGCAGGAACTCTTAATCAGCTATCCAATATAATTTATAGAGTTTCCTATGCAAATAAATAACTTTTGAGTAGTAGCAACTGCATTACTTCGTGTAGATGAACTCTGGACTTCGATTTCATAAGAGGGTATACGACGTCGATTGATCATAAAAGACTCCCGCCGCGTTCAATTGCAGTTTCCTCCTATTTTTTCTCTTGTTAATTAGATATCTGGGGATTCAAGGAAACGTAAAGCTTATGATTCAAATGAATAGAAATGAGAACGAAGAGTAATTGGGTTCCTGCTGCGTTTTCATAGAATTGACTTGAATGCAATCGTTAACCCAATCCTGGGTTGATTCTTGGAGATTTCCTCGAACTCGGTGGAAATTATTCATTACAAATTATGGTCCCCGGCACTGAAATATCGCCTTACCACAGTAGGCACAGTAACAATCACGGTCTATAGATATTCATGGTCATCGAGCTTCGGCCATTTTCCATTGTTTCGAGAAACTAAGGAAAACAGATCGCGCCAGGTGCCGGATAGATCGCATTATTCCCGACCGCAACCTGCGATAGAGATTTTCATTGAAACTGAATACGAAAGTAAAGTTTCTGTCCGCCGATAGGGTGGCGCTGCAGGCGCAGTTGGGCAGATTGTACATGCAGCGCCACTTTTCAATAGAGTTCCCGACCTACCGGGAGCTAGAAACTTTAGCTTCATTTTAACAATGGAGCTCGATGACCATGAATATCTATAGACCGTGGTAAAAATCCATCTTTCATAGTTTCCAACAAAGAAAAAGCACTGATTGTTAAAATCCAAGATGGAAATAATGAAGATTACATTATGTTCTGCCTCGGATGAAATCACAGTCTTCTAGAAACTACCGTGATGAACAACGTTGCCGACGAGAAAGACAGCCTCTGACACGAAAAAGTCACCTGACAATAGTAGTCCGAGTAAGACAGCCTCTGACTAGGTATGATGATGTAACAATGTATGAAACTTTCGGGCTGAGGCTTTGAGTAGAGGCACGGCCTTCTAGAAACTACCAGGCCTGAAGATGGAAAAGATAAAACATTGTTACGTCGAACTGGTATTGCTATTACAAAAGTTAGTTCAACGTCACAATCTTAGTGCTTCAACAATACATCATTGACATCATGTTCAGGCCTGATAGTTTCTAGGAGGCCGTGGTAGAGGTGGTATTGCCTGGGCACTCAAAAGTCACCTGACCATAGTAGTCCGAGCAACAATCCAACTTCTTGTCTTGGATTTTTAACAATTATTGTTTTTCTTTTGTTGGAAACAATGAAGGTTGGATTGTTGCTCAGACTACTATGGTCAGGTGATTTTTGAGTACCCAGCCAACGCCACCTTAAAGAAAGCCTGCCCACGGAAACGTCATACATTGTTAAAACGTCGTAAGTAGTCATCTCGTAGCCGACGAAAAAGACAGGCCTGGGCACTCAAAAGTCGCCTGACCTTAATAATCTGAGCAACAGTCCAACTTTCATTTTAAAAAACTTAAAAAATATAGCCCGATTACTGCGCCATCAAACCAGGGCTGACAATCCAATCTTGATTGTTTAAAGCAAACGAAAAAAACACTTGTTTTAATCAGTGTGTTTCCGTTTGTTGAAACAATGAAAGTTGGATTGTCAGCCCTCGTTTGATGGCACAGTCAGCAAGTAGTGAGCAGGCCTTGTTTTTAATGTGGCATGGCTGAGGCTTTCTTTTTAGGAGGCTTTGCCAGGGCAGTCAAGAGTCATCTGACCAACGGGGTCCGAACAACAATTTATCGTTCATTCTAACAAACGAAAAATTACTGATTGTTAAATCCAGAATGGAGACAATTCAGGATGGATTATTACTCCGATGCCGATGGTTAGCTGGTTTCTAAGTGCCCTGGCCTGTCTCTCGTTAATCATCTTTAATCGTATATATACCAATGATAATAATAAATTATGGCATGTCGAGGCTAACGAGAAAGACAGGCTCCGGCACTGAAAAGTCACGTGACCAAGTTACTATTAACAATGTAACTTTCATTGTTTCCATCTTGTATTTTAACAATCAGTGTTTTTTTCCTTTGTTGGAAAAAATGAAGGTTGGATTGTTAATAGACCTATCTTGGTCAGGTGACTTTTCAATGCCAGAGCCTGTGTTTCTCGTTAGCCTCGTGGCTATGTATGATGATGTAACAATGTATGACGTTTCCGTGCATAGGCTATATTTTAGGTAACATTCCCTCATGCCTGTCTTTATCGTTGGCTGCGATGAAACATAAAGCCAACTACGAGGCCTACGAGATAACTAGAAAGATAGTCATGAAACTCAAAAGTCACCTGACCATCTTGGTCCGAGCAATGTAACCTTTATTGTTTTCAACAAACAAAAAAAAATACTGATTGTTTAAATCCGGAATGGAAACAATGAAGATTACATTGTTGCTTGGAATAACATGGTCACGTGAAAGCCAAATAGAGAGACAGGCCATGACCAACACCACCTAGGGTGCGTTCACTTATTCGTTCGGAGTCATGCTCCGAGTCAATGTGATCACGTGATCAGAGTACTAGTGTCATGGCACAGAGTCAACATAACGACGTAACAATCGAAGACTTTGATCGTTATAATGATTTGTGTGCAGTATTGCCAATTTAGCCTTTTTTTCATGCGCTTGTCTTTTGTTGGACACTTTTAATAAAAATTAAACAAAGCACATTCATTTACAAGTCTGCAGTTCGCTTCAAAAACTCTCATCATTATTCATTGGTGAATTTGTTATTATTTATTCTTATTATTTGCTATTTTATCTTCTCTATTTATAAATGAGTATAGAATCATTCATTAATAAATAAACATATTATACTACTTCGTAAATTAATGTATAATGCCCAAAATAATAAAAATGAGCCTTTAAATTGGACACACCCCTGCTAAATTGGCAACACTGCTTGTGAACGATTCAAGATATTTTTTCCCCCTCTTCGCAACCTCCGGAGGCATCAGAAAAGCATAAGCAGTGCCCATGGCACTTTTGGTTATGGGGAACCTTTAACATTAAGTTATTTTTTATTAACAGGAATAAACAATAACATATTTTTTTATTTTTTATTATTTTTATAAAAACAAAATTCTGGTCATAATTGAAATTTTAATTTATTATCACAGAGGCTAGGATGGCCTCATGCGTAAAGATTGAACTGAAATTGAGCATATAAAAATTAATCATTATGCTGAAGAAATTGTCTTGAATCAAATTTTCGATCAATTTGGTTGATTAGGTTGGTTGATTCGAAATTTTGGCGTCGACTACTAAGGTCATTTTGCGCCTTTTACACAAGTTATATCTGTACACAGCCCAGGACAAACACAAACATCCATGCCCACGGCGGGATTCGAACCCATGACCAGGCGGACTCGATCAATTTAAGCAAAATTTTCGTTTGTATCGTGCCAAGCCTACAACAATGGAAGGCTAACCAATTATGATAAGCTATGATCGTGCACTTTCGAAAGATAGAGGCGGCCATTTTGGTAGTTAAACAACGTACGCGCCATCTTGAAAAATAAAGTCTTCTCTTGTTTGTGTTGTTGCCACGGCTCCTAACAAGCGCGCCGTTATCTCATTGTAATAAAATTAATCACCGTTGAAGTCGCAACTTTGTTGGCACTCTTCGTTGTTGCATCGTCTTTCTCATTATTTTTTTTTGAATCCGATGACTCCAGCTTGAAAGCAGGAGTTAAGGGAGTTAACCCGAGTCGCACTCCAAGCGAATAAAGAAACAAACTCCGAAAGACTCCAAGCGTACCCTGATGCTGGAGGTCAAGGGAGTTAACTCCGAGCGAATAAAGAAACGGAGACCAAATGACTCGGAGCAAATAAAGAAACGGAATCCGAATGACACGGAGTCACTCAGAGTGACTCCAAGTGAATAAGTGAACGCACCCCTAGACATAAGGCCTGATAACGGAAACGTCATACATTGTTACATCATTAGTCGATCATTGTTAATCCTATTTCTACCAATAAGAAGCCCTAAATTTGGTCGACTAATGATGATGTAACAATGTATGACAGTTTTTCCCAACCTTTTTTGTGCTATGCCCCACCTAAACCTTTCTAAAATTCTTATGCCCCCCCTCCTAATATAATTTTTTCAATGTTCACTGAAGAAACATGAATGACAGTTTTTGGAAGAAATCACTAGGAAATTATTGAGCAAACACAGTAACATAGATTTTGATTGCCCCCCCCCCCCTTAACAATCGAATTTCCCCTCGGTGGGGCGTGGGGCCCCCCGGTTGGGAAACACTGATGTATGACGTTTCCGTTATCAGGCCTTCTGTCTAGGAGGTGTTGGCCTGACCCAATACCACCTAAAAGAAAGCCTACCCATGAAAATGTCATTAATAGTCATCTTTACTTTTATTTCTACCAATCGAAATTATGACTAGGTATGACGATGAAACTCCGTGCGCACGCTTTCTTTTAGGTGGTGTTGCCTGACCCAACGCCACCTAAAAAACAGAGCCTTCTCACTGCCTGTGGTTGCGTCATCAAATCAGGGCTGACGCGGTGACCAGGCTTTGTTTTTTAGGAGGCGTTGCCTGACCACGTCTTTCTAGAAATCAACAGGCCTGAACGTGACGTCAATAATGTATTTTTAAAGCACTAAGATTGTAACGTTGAATTTTCGCGCCATACATAGCCCAGAGAAAGACAGGCCCTGGCGCGAAAAGATACCTGCTCATCTTAGTTCGAGTAACAATGTAACTTTTATTGTTTCCATCTTGGATTTTAACAATCAGCAATTTAGCCCGAGTGTTGGTGCCCGATTAATTGTTACTCATATATTTAGTTTAAATCACGGTCTATAGATATTCATGGTCA
>JAHWFO010002816.1:788134-869723 GCA_023313115.1 Rhysida immarginata
ATTGTTGCGATATATATTGTTGAGGCAGTCTGTATTTGGATGTCATTCGAAGTTGTTCGAATAAAAAAGACTAAAAATTTACATGCGTTTTGGAATCCTGTTTCTACCCAACCACGACAGTATCAGTAAGATTTTTGACAGTTTTTTTTTTTTTTTAACCAGTAACAATATTCTTAAGTGCTAATTTAATGACAGCACGAACAATGTAACTTTTGTTTCCATTTTGGATTTTAACAATCAGCAATTTAGCCCGAGGTTACATTATTACTCGGACTAAAATGATCAGGTGACTTTTCCGCGCCAGGGCAACACCTTCTAGACACAAGGTCTCGGCACGGAAGACTCTAACGTCAAACAGTAGGCAGCAAGGCCAACTATAAATACAGGCCAGGGAGTCGAAAACAATGTAAAAGGTGATTTTTGACTGCCCCGGCCTGAATTTATAGTTGGCCTTGCTGCCTACTGTATGACGTCAGTCTTCGGTGTCGAGGCCTTGTGTCTAGAAGGTGTTGGCCAGGGCAGCACCACCTAGACAGAATGCCTGATAACGGAAACGTCATACATTGTTACATCATCATTAGTCGACCAAATTTAGGGCTTATTATTGGTAGAAATAAGATAAACAATGGTCGACTAATGATGATGTAACAATGTATGACGTTTTCGTTATCAGGCCTTCTGTCTAGATGGTATTGACCAGGGTCTGTCTTTCTCGTGGGCTACGATAACATCCTCTATACTCTGTTCAACGAAAGAAAAGTGGGCGTGTGTAATTAAATTTCCGATTTCAATTGTTAGACATTGTTGCTAAGTAAAATTAACAATGAATAGAGAAAAATAGTAAAGAAAATTCCACGGCCTGGACTCGAACCAGGGACCTTCAGATCACTGTCCCGATGCTCTAACCACTAAGCCACCGTGTACATGGAAGCCGACGCTATCAAACTTGTCCTATTTGCATAGGTTAAAGCGCGGCTCCTTGTTCGCAAGCCAGGACTATCCTGACTACAAAGATAGTGGTTAGTGGTTAGAGCATGGGGACGGGACCCGAAGATCCCTGGTTCGAATCCAGGCCGTGGAATTTTCTTTACTATTTTTCTCTATTTATTCATCAATATCGGAGTTATTGGCGTGAAAAAATCCTCCAAAGACCATTTTCCAATTATTAAAATTAACAATGTTTAACAATTGAAATTGGAAATTTAACTGGGCACGCCCAGTTTTTCTTTCATTGGACAGAGTATAGAAAGAAAGCCAAACAACTGAAACGTCATACATTTTTTTGTTTTTTTTTTGTCATACATCAACAAACGAAAAAGCACTGATTGTTAAAATCCAAGATGGAGACAATGAAGGTTAGATTGTTGCTCTGACCCCGATATTCAGGTGACTTTGGAGTGCCAGGGCCTGTCTTTCGTAGGCCTCGGTGAAACCCATAGCCGACGCAAGAGACAGGCCTTGTTACTGAAGTCACCTGGTTATCTTAGTGCTTTCATTTTTTCCATCTTGTATTTTAAAAACAAATATTTTTTTAATCAGCAACATCCCCACACCGATATCCGCCAAACAAATACACAGTTTTATCGGAGCTGCGAATCTCTATAGATCGTTCATCCCACATCTATCTAAAATCTTAACCCCACTCACTCACTTATCAAAAGAGGGTATGACATTTGTCGGCACGATGAAACAGGATGTAGATACTTGTTACGGATATGCCCACAGTGTTCCTCGTGATATTATACCCTAATTTGATAGGTCTTACAAATCCATCCCGATTGAAACTTTTAAGCTCTTTCCAAAATAGCGAATGTTGCCATTTTGATAACCAAATGCTAGAAAGAACCCAAATGCTATAAAGAACCTTCCTTGTGTATGTACCTTCTCTTCATTGGTACTGAATGTGGTAAAACTCTGGATTTTAACTTGCTGCCGCTTTCAGGGGTATTACTTAGCCTCTATTTTTTGCACGTTTGTACTTATGGACATACCTGGATACTTGAAAAATATATTAAAACGCATATCCATGTAGTATCTTCATTTTTATCAAAAATGCAAGAACGCAGCAACCATTCTAATGAGACGATCAGTTTTGTTCCACTTTATAGCCAGTACATCACTCTTATAAAAACAACGCTTTATGAGATTGAATTAATTAAATGCTTAAAATAGAACCCCCTTAATTAAAAGCTTTAAATTTCCCCGAATAGTAATCAGGGCTGCAATTAAATTAACATTATTAAATTACACCGTGACCTCCTGTTTGTTGTTTAAAGGGAACCTCGCATTAAACATGTACGTCAGATCCGATTATATAATGGGTCTGAACACTTTAAGTTCTATAACCTCGTTAACCTGAATGAAGCAGATTTCATACAGCGCAGTCCACGTTTCAGGTAGCAGAGACGCCTACTGACGTCTTTCGAATAGGAAATTTAAATGTCAAGATCTCCAGCAGAGTAAAGTATAAAAGTAAGAAAATATTTTTCTAGGCCTGTCAGCTCCTTATGAGGGTCTTTTGAAATTCAATTTCTTCACAATGTCAGTCTTGTCACTTTCTAAAAATAGAAGGAAAAATCTATAAACAACCTTAAAGTCAACTGAAAAGAATTTTTTTTCCGGAAAGTTGATATAAACGCCTCGTAAAAGCTCAGCTTCAGGTGCGTTATTGTGTGAAATGCTCGCACATAAATATGAGGGTTAGTCAAATGAAAATGACCGAAATCCTGTAGCAGAGAGGATGACCACCGCAAGCAAAAGCCTGAAGCAAAGCCTGGACAGTGAATGCTCAAGATGGAAGCATCCAAGCAAGAATAAGGAACCAAAAAAAGCAGCCGAAATCGCCGCTGAATGGGTCTTATTTATGGGGGGAGCTGTCTGATTGTGCGCATGGTCTACACGATTTCGTTCTGAACTACGAAGATCTTTGAAGGACATTCAAGACCTGGCAAGTTTTGCGAAGATGAAGAGCTTGTTCGAGCCAACAGATCGCCCTTCTGACGAATACCAGTAATGGTAGTGCCAGAAAAACATAAGTGCTAGGTTTCCGTGTGAAAAAAATGATAAAACTTACTTTCGGAACAACCCTCGTATCACCATCAAGCATTTCTTAGCATTTCTGGCCTTCCAGAAGTTTTTGTGGATGGTCCTAATTGATATATGGGTGTTCAGAATCCATGTTTGGGGTGTTACTGCTGATCGACAAGGAACAAAAATGTCCTATGTTAGCCACTTCGAGCATTAGGACATTACATGTACGTCATGGTCCGAGTTTCGGGATCTACGTTCATAGGATGATTTCAATTCCTGGTATGTCAGCAATCATCCACTAAAGTTTATCCACGCAGCAAAATGAGACACCAACTGAAATGTCTTTGTTTCTAGAGTATCGACATTGCCCAGATCCTATAATATATCGGAAAAGGCTTATCCTAGTAGCGTATATGCCAAAGACCTAAGACCGAAAATACTACGCTTGAGCAGTAGATGGCGACCAGGGCCGTAGGAGATTGAAACTGGACAGTTGCAACCGGTTTCATATGAATGAACCTTAAGGAATGCGTTTTTGCTGGTCATATTAAAGCACTGACCAATAAACCAATGTGCATATGAGCATCCACCTACCAAATTACAAAATAGGAAACTATGTTCAAACATGGCCTCCAGTAGCCCAGCCATTGATTTTTGAGAAAATCGTTTCGAATTCTCAGGTGTACATGTACAACTGGGCTAACCTTCCCACCAACACTTGTAGCTCACTTCCTTGAATATGGTCGTCACGATTTTAAAACCGCCTCAAGCATTCTGAAGAATTCCTAGATCACAGATCACATTAATTCAAATAACTACATTTAACACCCTCTCAAAAAAGAACCCCTTCTAAATTTAAACTACATTCCTTTTTAACGACCATAAAGAAGCTGGAAACATCTGTTTGCTCAAAGCACCCCCCCCCCCCACCGCCTTGGGTGCAATAAGGAGTCCAAGGCAATTACTTAAGCAGCAGCCCTCTTTCTAAATATACATCTGTTTAATGAGGATACTTTGTAACACAACCAATTACAGGACAGCGGGAGGAGGGTGGTCTCTCGAGGATGCATTTCGTGTAATTACACAGCAGAATGAGGTTCTCGAGCGAAGGAGATGAATTTCAATTGGAGTTCTATGTTTAGAGGAAGGCAACCATAGCAACTATGAAAAGCGCCTCTTCTGGCTTAATACGTCGATCCGATTGGTTAATTAGGATTGAGCGCAATTCTATTGATTCATGTCGATACTGGAGCTGAGTGATATAACACTCAAACTGTTTAGAAGTTAGAACTTATGCAAGGTTGATTTTGAGGGAAAAAAATTATGTAGTTTTCGGCCATTGACGTCATTGGAGGAATATTCTGTAAGTTTCGCACTTTCATAACAATTTTCAGATAGCAGTGCAGCGTACCGAAACTGGGCCAGGGAACACTTGTATAGCTTATGGAGATACGAATTTCGGGTTTGGTGACCTCCCAAAGAATGTTTCATGCCTGCCTACTCAGTACCCATTGAAGATCGTGGGAAGCAATGTTATGCAATGGGGCCCACATTCATATTTGGACTATGCAACTTGCCTTGGACTATTTTACACTGCCAAAATTATGTCAACAATTGATTTCGGGTTAAAATTTTCCAAAGAAAACAATTGTGCAGTCCATTTGTTCATTTCTTAATTCGTTCAATAGTTACAGACACTTGATTTCACTGTTACATATGGTGTTCCACGTGATTTAGGTGAGCCCCCTCCTGTGCTACGCACTGTCCAGTCGTTCCACTCGGTTGTCCAGAGTGAGATTTCTGCACAGGCTGCAAAGATCCGTTTTTCCTGGTGTCCAAGATTCCGGATCTTCTCGACGTAGACCTTGGCCTCGAGATGACGCCACAGATAAAAATCCAAGGGAGTCAGAACAGGTCAATATGCTGGCCATTCCCGGGGAACACGACGCCCGAGCTATCGTCCAGGAAATTGTTCATCCAGATATGCACGGACGTGTACTCCATAATGGGGAAGCTAACCATCCTCGGACAACACGGATGGCAGGATGGAATCTCGCAACATACCCAAATACCGTTCAGCATTGAGGAATGATGAACGGACCAATTAATTTGGCGCCCCATACACCGCACCATAAGTTTCCAACCCCCGACCATTTTGCAAGGGTCAATCCAGTGAGGATTGGCAGAGGATCAATAGCGAGAGTTCTATTTGTTTACCTCTCCTTGTACATAAAAATTCGCTTCGTCGGAAAAGTGGATATGTGTGGCGATTGTGGGATCTGCCTTAAGATGTTCGAGTGTCCATTCTCAAAATCAGGATCATCTTCCGACAGATGATGCTGCAGTTGCAATTTGTACAGATGCCAATTGTTTTTCTTTAAGATGCGTCTGACGGACGTATGGCTTACACCACATGCCAGTGACAGGCGACGAGTACTGCGGTGTGGTGACGTGGCAAGCGTTTCCAGTACTGCTACGGTTGTGTTTTTATCTGTTTCAATCGTCAGTCTTCCACATATGGGTTTGTCTGCTATGGACCCGGTATCCATGGACTTCTTGAAGAGCCGGGCAACACTATCATGGAACACAGATTATTCATTGAATTCCGCTGCTACAGCCTTTGCACTTCTCCCTCCCCTCTGTCCTCTGCCTTTATCAAATCTGTCCTCTCCTCTGTGGTTAGTGGCATGATTTAGGCTAACCTTAACATGTTGGAAACCTTCTTCATCCCCGAGCTGCGAAGGAGGCGTATACCGCTTCGACCTCAATGGTTTCAGCAGAATGGGGCTAGGCCTCACGCCACTAATGAAGTGCTAGACTTTCTCAATCAGAAATTCGGAAGTCGTGTCATTTCAAACAGGTTTCCAGATCGATTCGGGGGTGGCTTTCTTTGGCCCCCTACGAGTCCTGACCTAAACCCATGTGATTTTTATCTCTGGGAGTTCCTTAAAGACAGTGTGTTCACTAAAGCACCAAGAACCCTAGACCAGCTGCGACAAAGCATCGTCGACTACTACACCCTTGTGGATGCAGAAATTCTGGATAGAGTTATGAACAACTTCACCATTCGGCTGCGAGCAGTTCAAAACGTTCTTGGTGGCCACATTGAGCATATCATCAAGACTTTTCCACGGGAATAAAAACTCCGAACTGCCTAAAATATAGTACTAAAATGCTAAGTTTGTAAACATTAATGGGTTAATAAATCATAGTACTGAAATGGTCAGAAATTGCCTGATTCACCCTGTACAACATACGCAGGAAAAGACCTGACTTAGCAATGGAGGACATCGTGCTGCACCACGACAACGCACGTCCCCACACAGCGAAACGGGTCACTGACCTGTTGCACGATGGCACTGACCTCTGGCTTGTCAGAGTGTTGACCTCAATGTACTCCTGAACGTTCAACGTAATTGGGGCTCGAGCTGGATTTTACGATCAGAAACGGCGGGCAACACATTGAACACATCGTCTAGGACATAATATTAGTAACATTTTGTCATTTGGAAATCAGCAGTTGTGGCCTTTGTTGAGAATGTGTTTGTGAGCATATTCATGTGTATTTCTTCACATGACCAAATGCGGCGGCCGCCCCGCCCCTAACAGCATCTTCAGTCGAAATTATTAGCTCCAGCCTTTAGATTTTATCCCCACATTTTTGGTCCAGCGTGTACAGTTCGGTGTTATACCAGAAAAAGTAACTGTACATCTAATAGGGGTTTATTTAGTTTAACTTTCTTCCAAATACTTGCCAAATTTAATCAAAACATATCCCCATCTTCTTCAACTTTCCTTACATCTCCCTCAAAGCCATTCCGACATTTAAAGGGTCTGAGCAGAAGCGTATAGACGCCGGTTTGTTTTCGCGGCGCGGTTGTTAAAAATAAATGACCCCGAACAGCCGGCCAATGAAAACAAAGAACAGAGGAGAAAGAAAAAGGGACCCCCCCCCCTTCAGATATAAAGATTTAAACTTTATGCAACATTTAAACCACTCTCCAGCAGTCCAGAGTCTCTCAACGTCAGCTTGTGTTCATACTCGTGTAAATGGAGCTGAAAGGGGACGGTTGTTATCAATGTCAAAGCTGAAATGTTGTTGTCAGAGGAGGGTTTGTGTTTGACATTTATTGACAGAACGCTTTCATGGAAACGGAAAAGAGTTGTTGTAATACAAGCATTTCTGTTATGTAGATGACAATGATACTAAAGCAGGCATGAAATAAAGGTTAACGCTATATTCAGATAAAGGTCAACAGGGAATATGGAAACAGGCTTGTAATTGTATATATAGTTTAGCTTTGGTTAGGTCAATTTGCTCTATGGTATGGACGTCTTTGGACACAGAAGCGGCAGAAAAATTACTACAGATAAGCCCATGCAGCATAAATGGTTTATTCCACTAAGATGTATACAGGATGAGCCAAAAGTCTGTTACTCCCCACCCCCCATGCAATATCAAAACGAGTGTAGATTCAAAAAAATCTGTTGCAAGCAATATATAAGACGTTGGGTGGGGGATAAACAATGGTGGTGTCAAATTTAAACTTTGACCTCGAATTTTTTGCCTTGCAACTATGTAACCGTTACAGGTAGAGACAAATTTCCAATTGTAAAGTTGTAGAGCTCAAAACCTCGATTCTCCATATCGTCTAGTCATCTGGTTCTAGGCCGACCCCTGGTCTCTTACCATCGCGGCTTGGAAAATACAATATTGTAATAATTGCCTACGAAGTTAAGTTTCCTGCATTCGTATCACATGGCCAAACCTATGAAATTTAGACCTCTCAATGCGGAGAAGTAGTGGATCAGCATCTATAGACTCCCTTATTGTGAATCTATTGTGTAGGTAACGCCTGCCACACTTCTCAAAAATCTGATTTCGGCTCCTTGCACCCAGGATCGAACTTTTTCGGTCATTACCCAAGACTCATGACCATGGTGAGAATGGGGGGGGGGGGTACATAGATTTGAAAACAGAGAATTGGCTTTGTTTCCTAGTTCACGTTTCTTTTATCTCGGATAGCCAGATTTCGCATCTGACACTGTCGTCAATGCAGTCCCGAGATGCTTTTGCAGTCATCATCTGGCTCAATGAGCTACCCCAACATGGAGAGTGCACTGATTAGACTTCTTTAAAGGACCATAACCTCATTCTTAGCCACACTGATTTTCATCTCCATGAACCATCCTGCAATGCTGCATCTCTATCCTGCTTGGGACGACTTCTTCATGGACGGCAGTCTACCAGTAGGTTCAGCTATCACAAAGCTGATTGCTCAGAATCCATATCTCAAAACAAAGGCTTTCCAGTTCTTGAATCCACTGGGTTGTACTATGTATAACCCCAGGAAATCCAAGAATTGATGGACATCCAAAATGTAAATTAAACTACATTTGACTAGACCAATGACAAATCTATCAAGATCAGGATAGACGAACCCGACCGTCCTGTTGAAAATCGCCATATTGGATGCAGGTTAGTTTTCTCAAACGGAAAGTGGGTCATGTGACATATCGATCGATATGATAATTTTCTCAGATATTCATTCCACTTGTCGGTTACCTTCTGCATGTCACGGTTTAGACCTTTTTGTCACTCTACGTTTCCACGGTTATGCTACATGATGCATTCAATATGCTCTCACTAGTTGCAGGCAGTAAAAAGACAAAGCATTGTCGAGTTGCATCCGGACTATGGAATGATATTAGTCACGTGAAATACCGCAAAATGACATATATGTTGATGACCCTATTAAGATAGATTCCTAGCATCGGATGGACCTGTTGTTTTATTCAAACATTCAAATCTGATTGTTACAACTATTTACAGCGCAGCATATCAAGGTTCATAGAGCTGCTAGTGTCTCGTCAGCACAATTCCCATACAGAGCAGTACATGATAAAATTCCCTCGTCACCACTTGTTGCAATGTTTTCCGCCACTCAAGCTGTAATCATGTGCATATTTTAGAGACTCCCAGACCCTTTGAGGGTACACAATCTCCAAAACCTTTCCAGATTAAACCATCAAAGCCGTGCCTGTCATCATCATCATCACGGCGCCAGCCATGTGAAGAGCCCCAGAGAAAGCGGTCGATTGAAATGCCAAAGAGGGTTCCCCGGAGAGAGAAAAAAAAAATCGATCCTGCAATCATTTCCGATATGTCACTTCATTAGAAAAGGCACGAGACGATTGGGTTCTTGAAGATATCCGACTCGGCTGCTTTTACGATTACAGATTCAATCTCCTGCTGCACTATCGATTATCGGATTCTTGGCATTGCTGACCGTCTAGAAGGTTTTCTTTGGGTATTCAATTCGAGACCATTATTATTAGCTAAAAATAACTCTCGCATAAGGATACATATACGCACACTGGCCAATGAAAGGGATATATGTGTTTAATAATTTATTGGACCTTCTTTGGCCCTGTAATGGACAACTATAATTCAATGGAAGGCCTGGTTCTCTTAGCAGATTTCTTGCAAAAGGATCTTGCTCTTGGATAAGCAGTTTCAGAATGTCCTAACTATCTTCAATGAATATCATGAATATCACTTTGTACATGAATTAGGACAATCAACAAAAAAGCTTCTGGAAGGTGAGCAATGCCAAGAATTGGTTATTGGTGATATACGAAATCTTTTCAATAATGCCTAATCGTGGTTTTAGAGGACTCTGGCGGATTCAAACTCAGTGACGTCATTACGAATTACATTAACTACAGAACATCTTTTGTTCAACTGCTTTTATGAAAAGCAGGACTCCTTGCAGAAAAGCTGCTGGAAGGTCAGCAATGCCAAGAAGTAGTTGGTGGCGATGTCCGTAATGGATTTGTAAGAATCAAATGGATACCAGAAATGCTACAATAGTAGCAATCATCAATCAGAGTTACTGCACATTCGGAATACTCAAAATAATCATCATAGTTCTAATGTGTCCTCTAGAATAGGTGCATCACCAGCTGAACCTTCAGGATGGACCTCGTTTGGATGAAGGGTTTCCACCACTGAGCCACAAATGTAGATGTTAATCCAAATTGGTAGATACAATATGCAAGGTTTCTATGTACGGAATGATCCGACAGTACCAGTACAGCACCTTATTCCAAAACCGACAGGATAATGCGACTAAATCTTCTGGAAGGTTAGCATTGCTAAGAACTGGTTATTTCCAGAGGATTGTGGGTAAAGCGTTTTTGCACAGGATTTTGGCTGATCCAAGCGTTATCCTGTCAGCAGTCACTCCCCTAAACCTGTCCTTGTAGTTTCTAAGCACCTGCAATTATAATAGATTACCCACAGAAAAGTTTCTCAAGAGTCAGCGATGCCAATATATGGTTAGTTCCATAGGGATGTGGTTAAAATCTTTTTCACCCAGGATTTTGAATCAGCAATCACTCTCTGAAACCTATCCCTACCTTTCCTGTAAATGAATCAGGTCTGTCAATAGAAAAGCTTCCGGAGGGTCAGTAATGCCAATAACTTGTTAGTGGGTAAAGACGTTTTTGCAGAGGATTGCGGGCAATTGTTCTTTATCCTGCCAGCAGTTATTATTTCTAAACAGCCTGTAAATGAATCAGGACAACCCATAGAAAAGTTTTGGAAAATCAGCAATGCCAAGAACTGAATTAGTTGCAGAGGAGTATGGGCGATTTCAAATTCAATGATGTCACTACGAATCACATTACTCAGGCACATATGTCGACTCATATTGACACAGTCACCTTAATGAACCATTTTGTAATGATATTAAAGGCAAACGTGCAAATCCTTTCTTGAGAGTTCCGTCTACCCGCGCGCAAACATCACTGGAAATCGAACTCTCTTTGTCATGTCAAACGAGATGTGACGCTAACGAATGACATTCATCGATTGACGTCAGGCTGTTGCTGTAGTAACTGAAAAGAGGGGGAAATACAATCCTTTTTTCTGCGCATGCTTAGACCGTGATCCCAGGAAACTTCTTTTCTTGGAGATGAAATTGCTCGAGTGTTATAATGGAAGTCCTGTCAAATTTCATTTGGTAAAAAAGCTTGAATCTACATTAGTATGAATTTACATCGTTTTCATTAGTATCTCAGTTTTTGTTTTGTTGTTTTCACAAAAAAATTGCTTTTTATAGGCCGTAGCCCCCAGGGAAATCAAATAAAAAGTGGAAGAGCTGTATATAAATAACTGGTCTCTTGAAACTTGCTGCGTAGTATTGGAAATGCAACGTGTAGACCTCGCTCATGATTGATTGCGTTTGAGCCAAACTTACATCTTTTAGACAAAGACTTAGAATTATTGAGCACTATGATATCATACCCCCCCCCCCCCGCTTTAGAGAAATTAGTCAACTGCTTCGTTGTTTCAGTCATGGTTCTAGGACCTATCTAGCCTTTTCGTTCTAGAAGAAACCGTCATGTGCAGGAAAAAAGCAGCATTGCAGAATAGTTAAAAACCATATTCAAGTAGTCCAGGGCGCGCATCCAACCTTCCATAAATATCAGGAGATCAGTTCCATACAAAGAAAACCCTCAGCTCATGACACCACCGCTAGAAACATGAGTTGCTCCGATGAGGCATGCTGTTTCCATTGCTTCATTGATCTAACAGACTACTAAAGTATTGGACACGTCATTATTAAGCTCTTTGAACGCACACCTCATCAAAGATAACCTCATCAAAAACTGATTGGTTGCAGAGGATGGTGGTTAAAATCATTTTTACACAGGATTGTGGGTGATAGTTCTTTATCCAGTCACTCCCTGAAACACCCTGTAATTGAATTAGGACTTTCCACAGAAGCTTCTGGAGGGTCAGCAATGCCAAGAGCTGTTTCTTTTACACAAGATTATGGTTTATTGTCCTGAATATGGTCAGCATTCACACACGTAAAGTAGTCCCCATAGTTCCTGAACACCCTATAAGTGAATCCGGACTAACCACAGAGAAGCTTCTGGAGGGTCAGCAATGCCAAGAACAGGGTATTTGTAGAGGATTGTGAGTAAAATCGTTTTTGCAATGGTTATGAGTGATTTCAGATTCAATGGGTCAAGTATGCACCCACAACCATTTCGTAAGCACGTTGGCATAGTCGGAAACCAGTTCCATGTTAGCAAAAGCTCCTCCATACCAGAACATCACCAACAGATCTTTGAGTTGTCTTGATAAAGCAGCTTAGATCCATAGCTTTATGGAGGTAGCTTAGAAAATAACATATATCGTGGCTTTCTGGCATAAACTCTACAGGACCTAAAAACATCATGCACGTCCTGTAGCAGTTTTTAAAGCTGTGGCAAAAATCAATCTTTGTCTGCCCGATTGTTGACTTTCCAGTTTTCGAGCCCGCTGGGTGCCAATCTTTGCCCGCCCGACCTAGATTTTGACGCGCCCAAAAGCCTACCGAGCTAACTAATAGGTCATTCCACTTTTCACTTTCGTCAGACCACCACCTTCCAGTCTTCAGGTGTCCAGCACGACGTTTCAAACACTGTTGTAGACAAACTTTCCTGTTCTTGGATTTCGTATAGGCATCCAGATATGTCTCTGAAGCAGTCTTGGTTACTTGTTGCACAATGGATGACCTGTTGATTGTCTACAAGCCATAGTTATCTCTTCTAAACAGGGACTATGGAAAACTCAGGTTATCGCAGCATTCGAGACTCCAGTGAACTGTTTCGTTATTTCTATCTTGGCTACAGCTAGAAGAGCACCAAGAATAAATCCCTTTTAGGTCTTTTTTTTCTTCCACCATGAACAAGTCCTAACATTAGACCAGCTCACCTCCTACTAAGTACACACATCCTTATCAGGAAAGAAAATTAATATATAATTAATAAGGACCCTCCCCCATCATGGACCGTTAATATATTTTTTAGAACCAGAGATTGCATGGTTCTTTAAGCTTCAAAAAAAAAACTTGACGTGGATCCGGTTTCATCCAAACGAACAAAACAACAACCGCAAACCAATTCCCTCTGCTCCAAAGGTTTCATATTTCCAGTCCTCTTAGCTAAGCCTAATTACAAACGTAATTTCGTTAATGGGCCTTTAAGTGGAGGTAATAGGCTGAATTACAAACGTAATTTCGTTTTTGTTTTGTTTTTGTTTTTCAAATTTCCAAAGAAAACTTTTCTCAATACTGAAGGACCTTCTCCTTTTTCAGAGAACTCTTATTACATATTTCATTGGAGGAGGAGTAGAAATAAAAGATGACCTCCCCTCTCCCCTTTCCAGAACTCCCGATGGACTGTCCTCTTCCATTTCGATGATCAAATTGTATCTGCAAATACAAAGCATCGTCTGCTTCTTTGGGTGGGCGGGAAGAATGGACCACCCTCAGGTCTCCAGCCAATTTCCTTTTCCTGCCACACAATTCGATCTGTGGATTCGGCTTTGACCTTAGGTCACGAGACAAAAGTTTCTAGACAAAAATACAGCCCACGCTTTGGTAAAAATAGAACTCTACAAAACGAAAGCTTTCTAATCAGAGAATTTGGGGGGAAATGGCCAATATGGTCTTGAAAAGGGACTCATTGGAATTGACACAACACCAAGCAGCATACTGGATTCTCGATATCCAGAGCATTTAACCATTGAACCCGTAGTCTTTGTCTAAAGGAATAACTGTGGCTCAGTCAGTCATGAGCGAGACTATCGTCGTTTATAACAGGACATTATAACCAAGTTTGTTCCCTATCCATGTCTGGTTGAACCATGCGCCAAAATCTGATCCAAAACGCATCCAAATCGGCAGTCACGTTGCTTTTGGAAATCAAAGGCTCTATTGTAACTTTTCGACGTGGACTTCATCTTATGAAATAACTAATGAAAACCGTGATTTTATATGCCCTCTTTATTAAAATGAATAAAAAAATGCTTTTAAACCTGGCTTCGTCATGCGTACATTGCGCAAGAGCCTTCAATTCAAACTCAAAAAAAAAAAGCCCACGATCTCCATATAATCGAAACACGTGCATTAAAAGCTTTTAAAAATATTAAATAAATCCAAAACGCTTCCAACAAAAGCTCTACCCCAGGTCACTCAAAGCCCCCCAAAGAAATGGCGCACTGCAAAATTATAAAATCTGCTTTGTCACGACGCGCGCTTTGTTGAAAATTCCTTTCGAATTCAATTAGGTGGATCCATTCATTCTTGGAGTCGATCAATATGTCAGCCCTGTTTTGCTTTTATCCAGAAGAGGAAAAACACCCCCAAGACAGTTTATTTAATAAAACGATTGAAAGATGCTGTTGTCGGAATTTAATTTCAGAGAAAGGCGAGAAGCTCGTTTATCATTCAATGCGCTGTAGACAGTCTTTTTCTATTAGGAGTCTTGGATTGGACTCTCTATATTCATAATATAATGCACAGGCTAATCCATTACTTTATATAATAAAATATAAATAAACTATTTCTTACCGTTTTCTCAAAGATGTTCACTTGTTCCCAGGGCTTTGGACATACAGCTACAGAGCTACGAATAGAACACAAGAAAAAGAGTTAACTTCATAATTCATGAAATCTTTGCACTATACACTATGTGACCAAAAGCTTCAGCATATACCAATTCATCCAGTTATGTGCAGGCCAACCCATTTCTATATCTCCTTTCTTCTCAAGCCTTTCCTGCACACACCTTGCTTGGTGACAAGGGGCATCGTCATTGTAGGTACATGAATAGTCCAATCCAGTGCAGTTTGAATTAGGGCATCCTGAACCTCAAGGTACTTTGCATATTTTAGCTGATAGCTTTAGGAATGCTTCTTCCGTTGTTCCTAAAGAGCGTTTCTGAGTCAATCATATATGCTGGGCCATGGTGGACTTCCTATTTCCTACACGCATAGTGGCATTTATTTATTAGTATACTTAAAAGTATTTTGGAGAGGTTCCAGAAATTTTTGATCACATACTGTCCCGTATCTATGATCTACTCAAAGAAAGTTGGACTGGCCGTATCTCCAATTAAGTTTCCGATTTCAATTGTTAGACATGTAATTGAAATTAGGAAATTTAATTGGTCACGCATAATGTGACTTTCATTGAACAGAATGTAATAACTTATTTCCATAGTACTAATGGTATAATGCCAAAAACTGTGAACAATCAAAATAAGAAGAGAAACCACAATTTCACAAATGAGATTTTTATTCTGGAGCCACGGATGTACATTTCGAAGACCCTGTCCTCTTCATCAGCGTGTAAATTGGGAATAGAAAAAGTGACTATCAGTAAAAGTGACTGACTATTGGGAAGGCTAAAACTGAGGTCCTGGTCCTTTCAAGACAGCCTGCTCAGTGCGCTCTCCATGTTAGGGGAGCCTTTTTGAGACAGGTGGAGAAATTCAAATATCTCGGGATTGCATTCACGAGTGATGGACGGCAGGAGAAAGAATTGGATGCTCGGATCGGTGCAGTAAGCTGTGTCAGACGCGAACAGTGGCGATCCGTGGTAACGAAACGCGAGCTGGGTAACAAAGCCAAGCTCTCCGTCTTCAAATTAGGGGAGGCCGTGGCCTGGTGGGCTTTCACAGAAATACAACTTCAGTGAAATTAAGCTACATCAGGCATGGCTAGTCACTGGATGGACGGCTCATCAGTGACTCAGAATCTCCCCCCCCCCCCCCGGCTGCTGTGATCATCATATACAGCAGTCGTTAATCCAGGTCTATCCAGAGACCCAACTCGTTGGCCTCAGGCCATACAGGCTCTGGATGGATGTATTGGATTAAAATAAAATAAAAAAAATCTTTATCCCCATTCTCACCTCTGATCATGAGGCTTGGGTAATGACCGAAAGAGTGCGATCGCGGATACAAGCGGCCGAAATGAGATTTCTGAGAGATGTGGCACGTGTTACAGCAGCACAATAAGGGAGTCTTTAGGTGTTGAACCGCTACTTCTCCGCATTGAGAGATCTCAGTTGCGCTGGTATGGCCACGGGATACGGATGCCGCAAACGGGTCTCCCTAGGCGCAGTTGTTATTTTCCAAGCCGGTGGGTAAGAGACCAAGGAGTCGGCCTAGAACCAGGTGGCTAAACTACATGGAGAATTTGGGTTCGAGTCGCTTGGGTATTACTAGGGAGGAGACGCGCCTAATGGCGAAAGATCGAGAAAGCTGGAGATCCTCCATAGGGCTGCTGCCCCCCCCCCGCGACCCTAACGGATAAGCGGGTTTCAAAAGTCAGTAAAAGTGACTATACAAGGTGAGTCCGAAACCCTGTCACAAACTTCGCATGCGTACTCCCCTTGGCCAAATAATTAATAAATGTCCTATCAACATGGGTCTAAAACTCAACCGTTAACGAGAAAAATGGCGTCCAAATGTGGGTGCCGCGGTGAGGTTTGTTTTACAGATATTGTTCCAAATGACGTCCATGTGCTTCAACACAGGCGTGCAGACGTCTCTGAAACCAATGGCGAACACGTTCTAACACTCCTGTGCGGTTCCTAATGGCGTCAAATTCGGCGACAATGCGGTCCCATAGCTCATTCGCATCCTGGACGGGTGTTATATACACGTTATCCTTAACATGTCCCCACAGATAGAAATCAAGACAATTGAGGTCGGGAGAACGAGGAGGCCATGCCATGCCATTCAGAAACTGACTGCAACCACGCTGAAATATGCTGGAGCGCCCACATTTGGACCCCATTTTCTCATTAACGGTTGAGTTTCAGACCGATTTTGATAGGATTTTTGTTTCTTATTTGGCCATGGGGAGTACGCATGCGAAGTTTGTGACAGGCTTTCAGACTCACCCTGTATATAGCCATTAATTACCAATTAGCCAATCAGAAAAATATAAAATGAAGGATTACAGTTAATGATAAAGAGATAATAACCAATAGTTATTCTACAAGAATAAAAGGCAATGAATACTAATACTAATTAAGAAAGGACATATTTAGCAAATTGTAAGCAAACATTGATAGGCATAGGACCCAAGTCACTATTAATTAAATTTCCACTAAATTTCTTTATAGCAAATTTCTATGGATTCAAGAAAATACAACAATTTTTGATCCTTAATAGTGTGGAAATATTCAACTAATTTAATATCAAAATTATGGCCCTGTTTTAAGGTATGGTCTGCGAAGCTAGAAATACCTAAATTACAATTTTTATAAAAGAAATGTGATCTTTAATTCTTTTTTTCAATGCTTCCAGGTGTGGACTCATAATAATAAGATGTGTTTCAAATGTATACGGATATTTAACAAAAACAAAAGTGACATAGTTAAAAAACAAGCAATTAATCCTCCCGAGGAAGGTATAGGAAAGTAGCGGAAGCGCTTAGGTCACCTATTTTTACCCTTTTATCAGCACTTTTTAACCACCTTCCATTTTTTTAATCGAAAAATTGATTTTCTCGAATGTAGTATTTAGAAAATGAAAAAGAGTTCTGTCTTCTTTCGTTTCTCATAATTTCCGAGCGAATGATATATCACATGCTATATGTTGCCATAGTTCTAAGACCAAGTGATTGCCACCCCCACAACTCCGACCCTATTGGGACAATTTGTCCCAACTTTACAGTAATGTTGATCTTGCTTAGAGGGATCTGCGTACCAAATTTCACTTATTTATATGTATAAATACTTGTAGACCTTTTGGTCTCCTCTAATTTCCGCCCCCGAAATTCCGACCCCAGTGGGCCAATCAAAACCAAACTAAATCGTGAAGATGCACATGCCCATAGTAAGCTACATTCCAAATTTCAACCTTCTACCTCAAAAAATACGAAAATTATGAAGGGGACGGACGGACAGACAGACGGACATTGTGAAAGCAATAAGTAGCTCCATTCTTCCGCTACTTAATAATGAAATATGTTGGAACTAAATAAAACATTTTTACGTGGAAAAAACAAAAGTCACTTTTAAGGCGGAAATGATAAGGAATTACGTATTTCCATTGACGTATTTTTCATGGAAATGGGTAAGACTTTTTAGAAAAGTTAATTTTTTTTAATAAATGAAATGTCTTAAGAAGATTTTTTTCACGCCAAACCTCAGATCTTGACATTATTGATGAAAAATAGGAAAGAAAATTCCACAGCCTGGGATCGAACCAGGAACCTTCTGCTCACCGTGCAGATGCGCCAACCAATTGCACCACCGTGGACATGGAAGCATTACGCTTTCTACATGTCCTTAGGGTTGGTTGGAGCAGTACCCAATTCCCAGTCTGGGACTATCCTTCCTACTGGCGTATAATCGTTAAAGATTAATAAATGAAAGGTCTTAAGAGGATTTTTTTCACTCCAAACCTCAGATGTTGATATTATTGATGAAAATTAGGAAAATGTTGCTGGTTCGATATTATTGATGAGCAGAAATTACTGGTTCGATCCCAGGCTGTGGAATTTTCTTTCCTATTTTTCATCAATAATTTTTTTTATAAAAACGAAGAATCATTCATTTCACCGATCCAAACACAATAAAAACGACGTGAACGATCCTCTCTCATTAAGACGAATCTTTTTATGAAATGAAACTGTTTCGTTGCGAAAAGCCATTTTGGAGTAATTAAGGTTTTAAGGACCCCCAAAACTCCCCCTCTCCAGCAGAAAAATTCTTTTTTGAATCAGTTTCATGACCTCGTGGTAGGCCTGTGCGAATGTACCATTCCGCCATTCCAATTTATTTAAGTGCTGATTGAATCGTAGAAGTAAATAACTCTTATTGTCTTTTATGGTTTTAAATGTCGTAATATTTTCAACATTTAGTTTTAAGATAACTTAATAATATCTTTATTGTATCCATTAATTTTGGTAAATTGCATAATTCTTTGTAATTCAATATTTTTACTTTCAGTGTTCAGGATTAATTTTTGTGCTCTTCTAACTAAATGGTAGAAAGCCGGTAACTTTTGAGAAATAGTGATTTGAGTCAGTTTTTATAAAATTGGGAACGAAATTATTCTTCCTAATTGTTGTTATTCTTCCTAATTATTATTCTTAACACCGAACCAGTGGTGGAAATTTATAAATGTTTTAATTGCGAAACATCACAGGTCGAGGACTCACATTAAGAAATTTCGTTGGGTCTGTGAGGCCAACCAAACTTTAAAAAAAATTCGTTTTATAGAAAATTTCGTTATAAAGAGGTTCGTAATAACGAGTTTTTACCTATATTTTTAAATATCCATAAATATAAACTTTTTCCACCAATTTTTGTATGCAGAGCTTCTTTTCACCCATCTTGTACATACGTTTTAACTTTGTGTGAAAGTTTATGTTGAAAAATGTTTGCATTCTTATTTCTATAATGTCTGCAGCTTGCTTTAGATTAGTTGGAAAGTCTGGAACCCATTCTAAGTGAATCCAATAAAACTCCAACCAAACAGAATTGTATGCGTAAAGCAAGAAAATCTTTTCCATTTAGCTCCAAATCTATTTCCCGGGCAACCTTTCTGAAAGTTCATAATCTGAAAAAAAGAAATAATTTTATTTCCACATTTTCGTCTCGCATGCAAACCAGATCCCAGCACTTGTAGGTTCCCAACAAAAATAAACATTTTTCTTCTCTTCTCTTCTCCAGACATGAAACCGATCGATAGAGCAGCATTCCGAAAAACGTTTCGCGTCGGCGAAAACATAAAAAAAAAAGAGCGCGGGTCATAATTCGGCGTTAAATGCGCTAATAAAATTATGCAAATGAAGTCTGTATTTAAAGTTTAACATTTTCATTCTTTCCTGGCGTGTAGTTGGAATTACTTTGCCCGCTCTTTATGGTACAAGAACAAGGCGTTCGTGGATCCTCTTCATAAATCCTGTCCCATTAATTCATTTTGATTCTTATGCAAATTGGTTCGGAAGAGCGTTATTCAATAAAGAGGAGGAGAGCTTAGCGAAGGGTTTTGGCGCAAAAAATGCGAAACTGTAGAAGCGAAATGGATTCTTTTTGAAGGGGTCTTTAAATTTATTTTAATTTTTGTTTTTGTAAAATTCTGTGACTAATATATGTGAGAGGTCATGCGAAAAGGGATCGGAAGGGGTTGGAATTTTTTTTTGTGAGTTACAATCGTTGGACTTTAATCTTTATTGTAGTCTAAACAGAACATATTATAGTAAACTTTTTTTCACTTATATTATATTACTTATTTTTCACACGTACCTCAGCTACAGTTGACTCTTATAGAGTGCACACGCGGAATTCATTTTGTTTTGTTTGCATGCCCTGGTTGCTTACACCGCCCACGAGTATAAATTCATTTATAAATTGCGTACTAGCAGAGCTGCATACAATGCTCATACAAGTTTTCAAACTTTAAACGCGTTTTTCTGGGAATCTGTTTTCTCTTCAAGTCCAAATGCGCATGACCGCTCATATCCATTAGAAAGTTTCATATTTATTTTATTTTTAAAATTCTAAGTTATCCCCGCTCAATGTTAGCTTTTTACTTAACTCTATATGGAGCTCGCGGAATACTAATGGATCCCGTGAAACACTAATGTCTATGAAAATTTCAAGAGCATGCTAATAAAATAATGGCATAGCTAAGTGATTCCAGTTTGAGATCACTACAACAGTGTTCTATGTAAAATATGAATATCTTGTGAAACTTCTAGAGTAAGAGCTGCTCTTGAGATCTGTTTCAAATTACTACGGAATAATTTTATCTTTTTTTGAAAGTTATCTTTTATTCAAATGCTGACAGAATTCCTTAAATAAATAGATTGAAAACAAAATAAAATAAATAAGATGAAAGTTCAAAATCCGCGTGTTTCATATTAATGCGGACAGTTCTATTTTCTGAGAATTTTACAAATGGCTTTAGCTTATTAGTTCGAAGAATTCGTATGAGAGAGCAGCCTTATTTTTCAATTCAGTTGAGCAAATTTTTGATGAATAATGAAATGCTTTTGCTGCAGCAGGAAAGACATTAAGCGATTTCGAAAAGGAACAATCCCTTGTTTTAGCTTCTGAAGGAAAATCTGTTTGAGAAATTGCTGCATCCTTGAAGAGGAGAAAATTAGCAATTGCTTAATAGTTAGCAAGAAAAGATGTCGAATGCCCAAAAAATCAAAGCTTGCGGAGAGCAGCTTCTCAGAAGCATACCTCAGTACGGGCGTTGCAGCGATAACTGGGACTTTCGTGTAGTTCGACAACTTGTGTGGCTTTCTCTTGCGTCATCAGCAAGCACATCTGAGATAAAAGAATCCCGCCACTCAGTGAACAGTATAAGCGTGACAGTATATTATGGATCAGAAAACACGTGACAGGGAGTGACAAGTGAACTGAAGTGTTTTTCTCAAATGACAAAATCAAGCATTCTCTAAACGACAGCTGGGAGGACGTTTAACAATCGTCTGGGGAGCGTTTGGATTTAATGGCACTTCTACTTTAGCCTTTGTACATTGCAGAAGGAATTCCAAGAAATTACTGTTGGACGATCATCTTTTGGAGAACTAGGATGGGCCCATAGTTCAAAGAGTATCGAAGAATGGTTTAACGGTAATTCTGTGACTGTTATGAAATGGCCTGCTCGCAGTCCAGACGTAAATCTCATTGAGAGTCTATCGGGAGTAATATCAAGAGAAGTATACCGTGATTATGGGCGCCAATTCCAGTCAGTGTCTGACTTGCAAACTGCTATTCAGGATGCATGATACAATTTCTACCCAAAAACCTAATCTTTTTCAATGATAAGAAGATATTATTCATGGCCATACCAGCGCAACTGAGATTTCTCAATGCGTAGACTCAACACTCAAAGACTCCCTTATTGTGCTGCTGTGCTCTCTATCTAGTAGGGTAACACTTGCTATACTTCTCAGAAATCTAATATCGGCTGCTTGTACCCGCGATCACACTCTTTCGATCATTACCCAAGACTCACGACCATAGGTGAGAATGGGGACAAAGATACATTGCAAAATGGAGAGCTTGGCGTTTTTCCCAGCTCACGTTTCGTTACCACGGATCGCCACAGTTCACGTCCGATCCGAGCATCCAATTCTTTATCCTGACGTCCATCACTTGCGAATGCAACCCCGAGATACTTGATCTTCAATGGGTCTCCCCTAACATGGAGCAGGCTGTGTTTCAAAGACCAGAACCTCAGTCTTATCCACACAGATCTTCATCCCACCCTGTTCACAGGTGGCTGCAAACTGGTCTAGTGCACGCTGAAGATTGGTGCGAGAAGACCCAAGGAGGACAAGGTCTTCAACAAAGAGCAACCTCTCCACCAAGCAGTTATCCACACAAAAAAAACCTTATCGCCTCGGCTGCCCCTGTCTGTGCAATCCATAAAGAAAATGAACAAGAGGGGCGACAGTACGCAACCAGTAACTGCCCTCCACTCCGTACTCTTGCAACACTTGCCAGAGCTTCTCCCGATGAATCCTGTCATACGCTTTTTCGAGGTCCACAAAGCAAGCGTGGACATGATTTGCGTACTCCCATGATTTCTCAAAGATGTGCAATTTTATATGCTGTCATTATTAAACATTGAGAGTAAATTATGCAAAACTACACAATCAAAAAATGCGTAGAAATTGTAAAAATTCACTTCAAAGATGGTGGAAAATTTTACGAAAACTGTTCGCAGCAAGGTGATGTGAATTGGCCACCAAGATCATGTGACTTGACATTGTTAGGCTTTTTTCTTTAGGGTTATCTTAAGGATAAAGTGTACGTCAATAAACCGCAAACTAATGAGGACCTCAAAGATGAAATTAGACACAATATTGCTGAAATTTCCAAGCAACATTTTTTGTCAGCATGTTATGGAAAATTTCCTCAAAATAGTGAATTTGTGCTACGAAGGGCGGAGCGGTCATTTGTCAGATGCTTTGTATCGCACACAATCTCGACTGCTTTAATAGTTGAGGTGTTTATACTAATTTTTCCTCAAACATTTAATATTTCTGCTGTTACGTTGTCTTGTACATTGCAAACTTACAATATCAATTTAGTATTTTTAAAACTAACCATTTTTAAATACACTAGAAAAAAACCATTGAACTTATACTTTTGTCGCGGACTGTAGGCATCTTTTAGGTCTGTCGCGGTTACTGTTCTATTGACTTCAGAATCCCTGGAGGGGGGCTTCTGAATCACCCAGCATTCACTTGATTCGTTTCAAATAATTATATTAGGGTCATTATGCTTTGCGAAAAATAATTATCACCCAACGCGGATGATACAGGAGCAATATGCATAGAGAGAAAGACAAATTACATGCACGTGCTAGCGTGAAATGGCTGCTGATATCTTTTTATTCTTAAGAAGACTAATAAAGGTCATTAAACGAGTTGAGGGAATCTGTTCGTTCGTTTCCAGTGGCCACTTAAGTGGAAACTAATCCCCCGAAGATACTAATCGTTGTATCAGTTCCCTTTTATGTGACAACAGGGGGAGCTTTGCAATCTAATCCGACATCGCCGATCCCCAAACACGTAGCCTTTTCGTTTAGCTTGGTGGTTGGAGAGTTCAGTTGTCTCTCTACTAGGCAGCTAATGATTAAGTCAAAGCTCATAAAGGAAACACAATCGAAAATGAAAATATTGATTTTCTCCCGCCTGCATAGGGTTTGAGACCACAAAATGGGAATACCGCTTTTAAAAGATTTATTTGCGGAACGTTATTAAAAAGGTAGGGTGACTGAAAAATATGAATCTCTATTACAGGTGCGTGTTTGTATTCTATATGGCTCCATGACAATGCTCTTGCGCAACCCTTTATTCTTGTTCTGGCCCTAATTACATGACCATGGATTGCCACCAAGTCAATAAGCTGTTAAAGCACTTTGTAAGTCAATGGAAGTACATTGTTAAAAGATGTACACCAGACAGTCTTAGTTTTCTTAGCAAATTTGTCGGAAGCGGATCTTGCTGTTGGATAAATCGTGACAATTCCAGGCCTCTCAATGGCATACACAGCGCACTTGCATCCAGTACGTTTTCGCGAAAATGAATTTTGTGCTCGTGTAACTCTTAAGGAAAAAGCCAATTTCAATCTTAATTACAATTTACTTTTCATTTCACTATTATTCCGCTTTTTAATTAACCTGTTATCGTACTTCCTTCATCAGTCGGACAATTCCCGCCAAAAAAAACAAATCTGGCGCGCGCAGGACTTTTAATTAAAAAGGAAACGCGAAGCAATTAAAAAGTGCTCGAAACATGGACGTAAATAAGAAGAGAATGTGCTGCCTCGACTGTAATGAGCTTTTCCTTCTAATGGCTCCCAATCAATAGTATAAATAAATGTTCGATCCTAGGTATCGAACCTATGAATGACTAGGGAGGTCTCAAATGGGAATCCATCTGTTACATTTCATTAGAGGAACAGTCTCTCACGTAAACAGCGCGTTTTCCTTCATCTGCATGACATAACCTGGAAATTGCTATTGACTTAACCTTAACGTAATGGAAAGGCTCAGCTTCCATTAAAAGCTTTTTAAGAGGGAGAAGCGTTCGCAGTGGAAAGCGCTAAGAGCCTACGCTGAGAGGCTCAAGGCAGAACAAGAGTTCAAGGCATAAAACTTCCTGAATTTTAATAAACTTCAATACATCACAATGCTGACAAGTCATATGAATACAGAAACAAGGGCAGGTTTGTTTTAATGCAAATTGCTTGAGATCGTGTGACTAAAAGCGTGTACGTTATCCAAAAGGAGTTGGGTGAGTCTCAGGTTCTTTTTGTTTTTCCTGGGTGGAAAAAAAAAGGACCTGACTGATTTCGAAAAGGGGCTCTGTTGTTGCTGCTCGTTTATGACCATATTAGATTGCATAGCAGCTCATTGGATTCTAGACATCCTAGTATTCAATCATTGGAAAAATGGCCTAGTCTTTGTTTAAAAGAGTTATTGTGGCTCATAGACCGCCATCCACTGTGGTAAGGATGTTAGGACTAAAGCTTAAAATTAGACACATTTTAGCAAGTTCGTCTGCTCAATCGGCAAAAGAATCATAATGAGTTTCATGTATTATATAGAGTGTTAATAACCAAATTTACTAGTAATAATAATTATAATACTAAATATTTAAATAACAATAAAATAATAATTAAAAAACTAAAGCTTTACAAGCACCATGTCGTCGTCTCTTAAGAAGTATTTAAAAAGTGACCTCTGACCTATACCCTAGAAAGGTCAGTAGAGGTCGCCAGAATCGGTTTTTCTATAATAGGGGAAATAAATTTTAAAGGTATCGGATCTATGAAAAGTTTGCTTGGACCTTATACCTGATGGGTCGGAATCAGACACAAGAGAAGGCATCGTCATGATGGTATCGTCCAGTTGCCTCATGAGATAATGCATAGTCGTGGCCGTGGCCATCTCCCGTTGATGTTAACCTGATACATAGATTATCTCTTTATGCAGTCGTAAACTAAAAAGTAAGTATGCTGGGTTGAGGCTACCTTCATTTTCTATAGTCCTTGCGCTCTACGTGGGAGCGGACTGATTTTATTTATTATTTCAAAGGAAAAGATAAATGATCTACAGGGTGAATACAAAAGTCTGTCCCCCCCTTTTATTTTTTGAACCGAAGCAGATATGTCAATTTTGATGAATCCAATGAATAGGAAGTTGTGGGTGGCCTATCCCATGGTGCACTTTTCATCATCCCAAATATGCAAATTAGGACACATTCAAAATTTATCTCAAAAACCGTAAGGGATAGAGAAAAAAACCCAATTGCAAACTTGTTCAGCATAAAAAAACAAACAAAACAAAAAAAATTATCCAAATCGGACCAACCAATCACCCACAATCACGTGGTGAACTGTTTGTAGCTTACAAACAGTCACACTGCACAAACAAGTTACTTCAAACAGTTTAAAAAAAATGTTAATCAATAAAATGCTCGATGTGACGACCGTGGGCACCATAACACAATTGTGCACGGAATCTAACTGACGCCAAAACATCGGCAAACATGTAGGTTTCTCCTTGTCTCTCCGAAGCAGAAGATCATGTTGACCATTTCCGGAACAGTGTAGTTTGCCATCCTGGAATTGTTTTGTCTTCTGTGTGCTGAAACATGCCTTTTATTTGCTTTTCCGCGTGAAAGTGAATGTGAGTATGGTAATTTATGTTAATTTTTTGATTTGCATGCTTTACATGGTGGAAATATCAACATTCAGTTTTCCTTGTGCTGTGTGACTGTTTGTAAGCTACAAACAGTTAACCACGTGATTGTGGGTGATTGGTTGGTCCGATTTGGATGATTTGTTTTTGTTTTGTTTGTTTTTTTATGCTGAACAAGTCTTCAAATTGGAATTTTTTGTGTATCTGTCACGGTTTTTAAGATAGGATTTGAATGTCTTCTAATTTGCTTATTTGGCATGAAGAAAAGTGCACCATGGGATAGTTCACCTACAACGTCCTATTCATTGGATTCATCAAAATTGACATATCTGCTTCGGTTACGAAAAAAAAAGAGGGAGGGGGCTCATTTTTGTATCCACCCTGTATATTATGAACAATTGAGCAATCGTGTCTCGATAAAACAATCGTTTCGTGCGCGTGCTCCCGTCAACAAAGTTTAAAACATAAAGAGAAAGTAACATTTTATTAGGAGCTTTAGCAAAAAGCTACTTATAACAATGGACGCTTGGTCTGTACGTTTATCTGGCCATCCGTCCGCCGTTTGCACGATAATTTGAAAACGGATTAACTTTTTTTTTTCTTTTTCAGAAATATGACCATCAAAGTCTTAGCTCGGCTTTGTCAACTTTTCAGGATTTTTCGTGGACCCCCCTTTCAGGATTGTTTATCTTTTAAGCAATGTTGACGAGAGCACGCTGTATCGATGCACGATTGCTGAATTGCTAATAATATATTAATAAAATCTTGTAAACATTCCAAGGAGGAGCTTTAGCAGTGAAATAGAACTACATTTATACATTTATTAACAAGAAATTACCCCCCCCCCCCCCCAAGTAGAGTAAGCCAATTAGCAGACCATGCGGTCATCTATCTTTACTCCTTTATCTCCCTCAAGATTTTAATCATAAAATTGATTTTCTCGAACGTAGTATGTAGAAAATGTAAAAATTTCGTATCTTCTTTCCTTTCTCAACATTTCCGATGGAATGACATAGAACATGCCATATGTTGCCATGGTTCTAATGATCAAGTGACTGCCACCACCTGAACTCCTTCGACCTCATTGGAACAATTGGGTCTAAACTTCATAGTAAGAGTAATGTAGATTTTGCCTAGTGGAATCTAGATAATGAATGTCACTCCTTTACGTACCTAAATTTCACATAGTTCTTTTGAGCTCTCTGAATCCTACCCCCGTAATTCCGACCCCAGTGGGCCAATCAAACCAAACTAAATAATGAAGGGTACATGCCCATAGTAAGCTATATTCCGATTTTCAACCTTCTACTTCAAAAATTGTAGAAATTATGGAAGGGACGGACGTACCATATGAAACCAATAACTAGCGCCATTCTGCCGCTACTTAATTTATGAGCACTTAAGCAATTTCTCGTGCGTGTACCCATGTCAATAATGCCTAAAAGATGAACAGAAAGTAACAATATATTCATTCTTGAGAAATCGATTGTTATCTTGGTATTCTTTACATTCACTGTTTTAGCACGTGAATTCAATTTGAAGGGGTCCACGAAAAATACTGAAAAGTTGATACCGCCGTGCTAAGACTTTGGTAATATTTCTGAAAACGGAATTTGAAAAAGTACAGAACAAGCGTCCATTCTTATAAGTGGTAGAATTATGTTAATGATCCTAATAAATATGCAAGATCCCAATTGAATAACCTGAGGCCGCCAAGCTTTTAAACAGTTTTGGAGCACTTTTCGAAAAATTCACATCCGGGCTTGCTTGGATGAAAACATGTCTTTTAAATCACATGATTTCAAAATCCGGTGTTTTACTTTCTAGACACGCCCTTAACGTCCATTCAAGAATGACACTGCGATATAAATTATAGTATTTAACAAATAATTTCAGGCCTATTTACAATTTATTAATATGTATGTTAATTACAGCATTATATAGAGTGCGCCACATAAGTATTGGACCACTCATATTTTCCCTTGTCTGCAAGAAACAAAATAAAATAATTAAAACCTTGTCACTGATTCTCACAACTATTATTTATTCTTTCCAAAGAAAATAATGAAAAACAAACAACAACAAAAATGAGAATTTATAAAAATAGAAATAAAGCTGCCACATAAGTATAGGACCACCATCACTTAATGCCGTTTTTCGAGCAGAAAAATTAACAAAGCAGTGATTAATCAGTCATTAATGACACTGGGGATTACCTAATACGGTTACCTCCACAAAAACTTTCAAGTGGCTGTAAACAAGCAACTTGAACACAACCCTCGTAACACCACCTTGTCAGACTATGAAAGGGGTCAGATTGATGCTTTGAAAGCTTCTGGAGTGAATGCACGAGATATAGGAAAGGCTATAAGTCGGTCACATAAAGTTGTACTTAATTATTTGAAAGATGGTGCTCAGTATGGCCAGAAAAAGAGACCTGGGAGACCTCAGAAGACGACCAATCGACAAAAAGGGCGATTATTAAAAAAATGAAAGACCCCACAACATCTTTGCGTGCGGTGGCCAATTCTGAAGATGTTCCAGTATCAAAATCAACTGTGTACGAATTGTGAAGCAGGCATCATCTCTTGTGTACACGAAAAGAAAACAGCAACCTGCACTCCAACTGCACCACAAGCAGAAACGGTTGGCGTTTGCCCAGTCAGTCATGTTCTGGACAGAAGATTGGAAAAGAGTCCAATTTAGATGGGCCAGACGGCTGGCAATATTACTGGCATGACCTCAGGAGTTCAGAAGAAATGTATTTCTTATGGTCTGGATTGGCTTCGGATAGAATGGTAGAACCAATTTAGCTATTGTTAGTGGAAGAATGAAGACTTCAGATTATCAAGATCTGTTTGATATTCATCTTTCACCGTTTGGGGAGAAGATTGGAGGGACCAGATGGATTTTCCAGCAGAATAATGCCCCAGTTCACCGTGCAAACAGCACATACGAGTGGTTTTTAGCAAATTGGGTGCAAATTATGGACTGGCCTGCCCTATCTCCAGATATCAATCCAGTGGAAAATGTATGGGGCGCTTTAGCCAGATCTGTTTACGCAGGTGTTAAACAGTACCGCAATATAGAATAATTAAAGCATGCTGTGTTGAATGCCTGGGAAGAAATTAATTCAGATTATCTGCAAAACCTGGTCACAACTATGCCAAACCGAATTTTCAAAAATATTGAAAAAAGGGATGATTTATTGGGCATTAAGTTTTGCTAGTCCTATACTTGTGTGGCAGCTTGATTTCTATTTTTATATATTCTTATTCTTGTTGTTGTTTGTTTTTCATCATTTTCTTTGGAAACAATAAATAATAGTTTTGAGAATCTGATAGAGTGACGATGTTTTAATTATTTTATTTTGTTTCTTGCAGACAAGGGAAAATATGGGTGGTCCTATACTTATGTGGCGCACTGTATTAATCCTAACGAGCATCTGTGGAAGCATGGGATTCTTCATTTATAAAGCTAGAACAGAAGTGATGAGTGAAGCGATGATCTGTAATATCATAACAGGAAAATGACAAAAACCTGTTAATAATTTTTATTTTTAAGAAAAAAGAAACACAAGTGGCGCCCTCTTTTTCCCACTATTTGGCCGCCATGCTGTTCCCGGTAAAACAACGCATTGAGATAGACTTCATATTGACGTAAGCATGTTTTAGCTTCAATCTAAGAACATTACAAAGTAATTTGAAAGATAATGCTATAAGAGAACTTAAATTTGAGATAAGTTTGGAGTGTTATACTGAACGGAAGGTGCAATAACAGTTGATGGCGTTGTGTAGTCGAACTTCAGCAGCCCTCAAAACAGGTTTCGCTCTCAGGTTTCACTCTCAACAGGTGGGCAGGTGTAATGAAAGTGGTTTACTGAGGCTCCGCAGCACTAATTAAGATAAACATGCCCTCAGGACTTTAATGTAAGGGAGAGACGCTTGAAAGCTTTGAGTAGAGCTTTTAAGAGCGTGAAACCTTGCAATTAAGAAAGTTCAGTAGAGTTGCAGCTTAGGGGAGCTGGTTAAAATAATAACAAACAAAAAGTTTAGTTAAACAGTCCTGAGATCTTATTTTTTAACAAACCCTGAAACCCTTTTGAAGTAAAGTGCAGCGAAATGAAGAAAATTTTTCTCGCCTTGAAATAAATATAATATAAAAATGAGATATACAAAAAATACTATATAACTGAAAATAAAATAATAAAAAACAAAAACCTGCTTAATAATAAAACCTAATAATAAAACCTAATAATAATAAAAAAATTATTAATTTTTCTTCTTTCTTAATTCTCATAGGCCCTTCTTGTTTTGTGTTTTGACCTTTGTTTTATTTTTTATTTTTTTTTACTTTCTTAAATTCACTCATGTACAATATTTCATTTATTTTTCCTTCTTTATTAATGTTGACTTAATATGATAAAATTTAAGTAAAAAAATATAATCTTAATCTATAAATATACACTTCACGATTTCTTAATTTGGGTCACATTTTGCAAGTAGATTTTAACTCTTTCTTCAACACATTCTTATACACAAAAATTCTTACAGCTTTGAAATTTGGTATAGTAATTATGTTTCGATGACAGTACAATATTTTGTAGTACCGGAAATTTAAAAGAAATTATTAAAGGTTTAAAGGACACTGTTAAGTACTATAAACTGCATCTTAATTCGACGAGTTATTAGTTGACATCAGTAGGAGAATAGGTATCCTGAAAAGGTTGACCAACTTTTTTGTTAACACTCGTACCTTTATTACCTTATTCCGTAATATACTCTTGTCGAAAATTCTGTATGGTATCTGGATATGGTATTCGGGTCCTACCCAATCTTTTAATCAGATTCAGGCCAAAGTGAACGGCTTCAAAAATTTTCTTTATGCTAAGTTCGGTTCGTTAGACAATGTCTCTTCACAGACGGATATTTTTAATCTACATTTTGCTATTAACAAGTTATTTGGTAACATTCTAATAAAATTTTTTAACGGACGTTTATGGGTGCCGCGATCCCTAGAACTTATAGGTATTCGTATCCCATTGTCCAAAAGAAACCAGCAGACTTTAATTTTTAAAAATAAAGTCCGTACTAACCTATTAAATGTTGATCCTGTCTTCAAATTAATTTATGTATTTAACCATTATTTGAGTCATATTAACATCTTTTCATGATTTTTGGTTTTAATTTCTTGTTTGTCTGAACTCTTCTCTTCTGGATTTCCCCGTTTTTGGACTCATGTCTGCTGGGGGTCGGTTGAAGAATATCTGTTCCCGATTTACAATTACAATTACAATTAATGTTTATAATTAAGTAGCGGAAGAATAGAGCGAATTATTGGTTTTTACTGTGCGTCCGTCTGCCCCCTTCATAATTTCTGCATTTTTGAGGTGGAAGGTTGAAATTTAGAACGATGGGCATGTGTACCTTCACTATTTAGTTTGGTTTCGATTGGCCAATCGGAGTCGGAGTTTCGGTGGTTTGAGTTAGAGGGGACCAGAAGATCTACGTGAATTTATATATGTAAAGGAGTGAAATTCTGTATGCAAATTCCTCTAGGCAAGATCTACATTACTATGAAGTTTGGGCCAAATTGTTCTAATGTGGGGGCAGTCACTCGGTCTTTAGAATTATGGCAACATGAGGCATGTGATATATCATTCGATCGGAAATGATAAGAAACGAAAGAAGAAAGAGCGTTTTTCATCATCTAAATACTATGTTCGAGAAAATCAATTTTTCGATTAAAAAATGAGGGGGGGGGGGGTTAAAAAGTGCAGATAAAAGGGTAAAAATAGATGATCTCAGAGCTTCCGCTACTTTCAGGAGGATTAATTTCTTGTTAAGTTTGGAACAATTTGTGACGATGTTGTTTGACCATTTGTTAAAAATGAAAAACAATGATTATTCCTAAACGTTATTCGTTTTTAATTGAGGTTCAACCGAAGGTAGCTTAAAAAGTTTAAATAATAAAAAGTAAGCAAAATATTCTTTTTTAAACAAGCTTTTATTATAATGTACCAAAACAAAGTAAATTCTCATCCAAAGTAAATTATAATTCTCATTTATGTAAAAATAAGCTTTTTTCAAAAACAAATAGATTAATATTATATAATCAATTAAGTATTATATTTTCTTATTACTATTTGAATCACCAAAAATATATTACTATTGAATCGTGATGCTTGCAATCGAGTTAACTGAAGCCGCTTCACATCGTTCGAATCACAATGAAATGACAATTACAATGTATATTTACAGTATTTTGTTGATCGAAAATTCTTCCATCTAGGATTCTAATTAACTGTTTAAAACGAGATTTCTCGCAAATTCAATAATCAAAACCCCAATGTGGCCGAAGTTTTAACTTGATGACCTAGACCTAAGTTTTATATTTATGTTGTTTTGGTGACTTACTTCTTTTTCTTTAATTAAAACTTGACCAGATTGTGATTATTGGTGACGAAAAACATTCACGACAAATGATCATATTTTTCCATAAGTTAATTGACTATTGGATAAATAGTTCAGTAAAAGTTTATATTCAGAAATATAAGAAAGAATTGCATCCATTAACTTTCTGGTGACATTTATTTATTTTATTTATAATTTTTTTTTTATTTTAAGCAATGATATAGTTTCAGTGGTTCTATAATAATAAACTATAATACTTAATTTAATATATAATATCAATCTTTAAATATATTCTTACATAGATTAATATTAAATTTTAAAATAAAATGAAAATGCTGCATAATAAAGAAAATATAAGTGATGCGTGGTGGTTAAGATAAAGAAATAAATTAACATCACCTTTCGGTCTTTTTTTATCAAGCACCTTCATCAGGTAAAAACATTTTTGTAGAAATAATAACAATGTAACAATACTGTGATGTAACAATACTTTGACAATACTATGACTGCAACTTTAACTGATTAATTTTATATTTTTAAAATCTTTGTTGATGAGAATATCAGTTGATACTTTCAAAAATGTTTTTACCTGTCGAATTTCCTTGATAAAAAAAGGCCGAAAAGCCTCGTATATATTTTTGTATGATGTTATATTATTCTTTTATCTTAACTGCTAACTAATAAAATGAACATGCCGCCAATTTTTAATTCCCTTCAATTTATTTATTTATTTATTTATTTTATAAATTTGTTAAACCAATACAAATGTACCGATAACCCACGGTGATCCCGCATGGTCCAAGACCGACAAGTAGGAGCCTGAGGGATACAAAAAAACAACAATAAAACAAATCTAAACAAAGTTTTGTCTTTACAAATATAATATAACAAAAATCATAAGATAATGCTAAATTACTAGGTCTTAGTGAATTAGTACTTTCGATGCGCTTAGAAATGCACTCAACAGAGAATTACCCAAAGTGAGCGCGACCGCCCTAATACGAGCTCCAATTAACAAGATCCGCATCGGCAGTCTGATTATTCTATGACCAGCCAATCAAGGGTTACCAAACAAAGACTTGACAAGGGTTATCAAGTAATTCTATTAATGAGCCTAAAATAAGGCACTAAGTTACAATAAGATTTACCGAAAAACAAGACATTTTAATTCTTAACGAAGGATGAGTATAAAGTTATATTTGAGTTTTTATTTTTAAGTGCACAATTTTATTGCTTCTGATTTCTCCATTGTTTGGACCTAAACCTCACTTCAGATTCCAACTCATTGTTATTCTACAAATAAGAAGGCAAATTTTTTTTCAAATTAATGGAAGGAATAAAGAGCAGGGTAGTCAAAAATTAAAAACAAAGAAAACAATATGCAATGTTATAAATCTTTTGTTTATTATTGATCACCAAGACTAGCTGGGCTGTGCACACCTTCAAAAAGGCAAGTGCAAATTGTACTGCAAATTGAACAATAGAATGAAAGTGTTGCATCACGTGAGAAGAACGATAGCTCGCGCTTCGAAGCTCTGCGAATGATCGCTTCGTCCAAACAAAAAAATGGAGTCAACGAAACGGGAAAAGAGAGCAGTAATTCGTTTTTTGACATGTGAAGGAGTTTCAGTTTCTGAAATTCATCTTCGTATGGAAATGACTGCCTAACCTTTGCTCGTGTTTGGGCATGGAGCAAGAGGTTTTCGGAGGGACGGTCATCATTGCAACATGATCAACGACCTAGACAAGCAAACCGCGCCATCACGGATGATTCCAAAGCCAAAATTGACGCTGTCTTAAAGGAAAACAGAAGAGTGACGATCGATTTCCTGCTTGCTAAAACTGGCCTTAGTCGTGGAACTGTTCTCCATTATCAGGAACCATCTGCACTACAGAAAAATCCATTATCAGGTCCCGCATCATTTGACATCAGAACAACTTGGAATTCGAATGGCCATGTCCCTGCAACATTTGACTCGCTATGAACAGGAAGGAGAGAGTTTCCTCGACAGAATCGTTACAGGGGATGAAACTTGGTGGTTTCATTTCCAGCCCGAAAGCAAACGTCAAAGTCGTCAATGAAAGCATTATGGGTCACCACCCCCGAAAAAATCAAAAGCAGTCGCAAACAGCACGGGGAAGGTGATGTTGACCGTGTTTTTTGATCGCAAAGGCCCGATTTTACTGGACTTTCTTGAAAAAGGCACCACAGTTAACGCAGCACGATATGGGGAAACATTGAAGGCACTGCGCACGGCCATCAAATGCAAGCGTCCTGGACTTCTTACAGAAGGAATGCTTCTTCTCCACGACAACGCGCGTCCTCACACCTCGAAAGCAACGGTACATTATCATCAAAAAGTTCAACTGGGAAGCAATGCAGCATCCACCTTACAGCTCTGACTTATTCACATGTGACTTCCACGTGTTCGGGGATCTCAAGAAACACCTGAAAGGCCTCAGGTTTCAGTCGGACGATGAAGTGAAGGAAGGGGGTTTTGGAACGGTTCCACACGCAACCGAAAAACTTCTTCCATAAAGGAATAACACGCCATATTACACAAGCCGGCCAGGTGGCCGAGAGAGCTAGGGCATAGGCTTCTAGTTCTCGAGTCCGCCTGGCCGTGGGTTCGAATCCCGCCGTGGGCATGGATGTTTGTGTTTGTCCCGGGCTACGTACAGATATAACTTGTGTAAAAGGCGCAAAATGACCATAGTAGTCGACGCCAAATTTCTAGAACCCCCTCCCCCATATTACACAGTGGGATAAATACCTTAATGCATTTGGAGAGTATTTTTAAATTCCTTGTATACACTTTAGATAAAATAAATCATTTTCGTTTTCATTTGTAAATCATTTATTTTACTATATCACTCTACCGGATCATCGTCTTCCTTTATTTACATATTTTTAGATCATTGAAATTCTTCGAAAGCTCTACCCGTATTTTCATGACCTATGACATTTTCACTCGACAATTCTTCATCAATTATTTTACTCAGTTGGAGCTTATAACTATGCACAAACAAACAAAGAGATGCGTAAAGATGTTTTTATACGCCATTTCATTATGTTATTAATTATTAAACCAATTATTAAGTTAAACAAACTTGAAACTCTCAGATTTCTGAAAAGTAAAGTTCAATCCGTAAAAGCCAGAGTGGTTGCAGGTTGTATATTTATTTAATTTAATCAGTAGATGTGCAAAGCGTTGATGGTTACAGGTTATATATTATATATGAATTCATTAAAGCAAGCGGAACAGAAAGTACTCAACTATTCTCCTAACAATTATCGAGTTTATTTATTCGGAAGACAGAATCTGATCTAGCTTGATAATTTACACAAACCTGTGCAAATTAAATTTGATTAACCTGTGCAACGTAAATACCGTAATTGAATTTCCTCTTTGAATATTAAAATAATCTCAGCAAACTTAGACATTAAAACTATATTAATAGCTCCATTTATAATTCACTTAAACCAATGGATTTCATGAGAAAGAAGTTAAAAACAAACTTTTGATATTTTAACGGGATTAAATTTTCATGAGAAATTTGCATGCAAAATTCCACACAATAAAATTTACAGTGTCTCAAACCATAGAAACAAATATTTTATTTCTAGAGTAACTGAGAGAAAACTTGGATACGTATTTCGGATGAGAAATGACCATCATTTAGCAAGGGAATTTCTTTCATTTATCGTGGGGGGGGGAGGTATTTGTTTGGTTGTGTATTCTTCAATCCACAGTTTTCAATAATTTTGAATTCCAGCTATAAAGTTACAGAAAGCAAAACCCATTTGCCACTTTTTTTTTAAATTTATTACCGTAAAGGTGGTGGCCTTAAATCACAGCTCTAATCTTCAAGGCCTTTCCAATTTGTGTAAGCAATCGCCCTGTTGTTTTAAGTACAATTATTTGCCCATTTTCAAACTCTGAGAGTGGATTACCGCTTGGCATAATTCTTTTTACTTAAATACATCAAATACGGTGGCCGAGAGTGCTAAGACGCAGATGTCATCTCTCTCGAAACCAGTGAATCGCAGGTTCGAACGATACCATCCTCCTTCCTGAGAGTGAATCTGATCTGCAGTGTCTTGTGCCGCGAAAGAAAAGGCATGAAACTGAACTAGGAGAAATCGAAAGTGATGATGGATTTGATAGTTTGAAACTTTGATAGGAATGTCCCTGGGCCCTAATGTCAGATGTAGTTGAATGAGGGTATGCTAGAACAGGTGTCTGAATTCGTCTATCTGGAATGTCTACTTGAGAGCAATGGTCGCATGGACGGATGAATTGCGAAGAGAGTATTTGCGGGCAAAAGGGTAGTGGTGCATATGCACGATTGATTAAGTGGGGTGTTCTGATGAAATAGACAAATATGGCGGTACATTAGACTAACTTTGAAATCAGTGTTCTGTTTGGATTGAGATTTGGGTTATGCAAGGAATACACAAGAGTCGTATAAAGTGCAGTTGAGATGGATTATTTGTATGAGACGAAACGTACGGACCGTATGAGCAATGCATCTGTACACGAAAAAGAAGTGGGTAGCGTGACTGGATATTGGGGAGAGAAATGGACAGAATTGTTTCAGATGGCTTGGGCAGAGGAACATGTATGCAAGAAGTTGTACAATAATGCTGTGGTGGGCCAGGCAAATCAGGACGACTCACGTGACTGAATTTTTGAAAGATAATCAGATTGATAGTTGTGTGCTCTAAGAGCGCACAGCTTGTTATGGATGTTGGAGAAGCAAGGACTGAGGTGTGCAAGGATCGAGCGATGAGGAATAAGATCGTAAATGTCCAGTGAGTAAGGTGCAGGGTACCGATTCGCTGCCCACACCGTCTGGGAATTGATTGATCGATTGATTCTGGTATGAAAAATGCATGTTATGATAAAATGTTTTTATTTTGTAAAAATTGAATCCTGCTCTAGTTCTGGCTTTATTCAACAGGGACAAGAAAAATTTGAGTTCTGAATTTTTTTTCTTATTTTTTTTTTCTTAAATTTTTGAACCAGTGCGAAAATTTGCTATATTTTAACGAGTTATTCTGCAAATAAATTGGCGTTATCATAGATAACAGATAGCTTTATGTAATCGGAATGCACCTTTATGTTCAATGCTGTTGATTTCTGCTTCTATTTAATGTATTTTCAATTATTTCCATATCAAGTGTCTTCATTGCAGAGAACAATAGATGGATTAGATAACACGAACGCATAATTGGTGTTCCAAATTTTAAAGAATGTAAGCAGGGTGGAAGTCTATTTATATTTGAACAATTTAGATACTGTCATATGTATGTGATGATAATTGAAATTTTCATTATCTCCAAATTTTAGCTGCAGTTAAAAATATATTCAACTCTCCGCTTGTTTTATCCCAAATCAATTGATAAATTTATTCAGCGTTGTTGTTTTTGGCGGTCCAAATAGTCAAGCCTGACAGTTACTGCCATATCATTTTTGTGAAATGATCCCATTTCAGATAATTATGGCGAAGATAAGATCGTAATTTGACAATACCGTCAATATTGTTTTTCATTATAGTCACCAATTTGAATAAATAACAAGAAATGAATTCCCAGGATGAGAGTATAGGAAAGTAGCGGAAGCGCTGAGATCATGTATTTTTACCACTTTATCTGCACTTTTTAATCCCCCCCCCCACGCCCAGTGTTTTTTAATCAAAAATTGATTTTCTCGAACGTAATATTTAGAAAAAGATTAAAAATATTAAAGAGCAAGGGGCCCAAAATATATCACTGTGGTACACCGTGTAGTGGGCTGAATGATTGTGAGTGATAAGGGCCAATATGAACGTGCACAGTGCGATTATTGAGACATGATTTAAGCAAGGAACAGGTTTCCCTGGATTAATTTAATTTTCACTAATGTGATTTTCCGAATTATAATTCGAATTATAATCTCTCAATACTTTCGAATACACAGACAAAATAAAGTTAATTCAAAGTCCTTTCTGAATCAATTATTAAATCATTCTTTCGAAAGTTGAACAAGATTAGGTTTCAAGAACTCTTCATTAGCCACAAGAAAATTTGTTGCAACGACAGCTTAATTAACGTTATCTGTAAAACATTTTCTCGGAAACCTCCCTTATGTCGTGCCCCCAGCATTAAGGATTAGCTCGCTCTCTCTTCTTTTTTTCTTTAACGTCGCCTTTTGTTATTAACACAAACAAAACAAAACTTATTATAATATGTCATAAAAAGATACTACGTAATAATTAAATCTCTTAAAAGGCTTTTGTTTGGTTTTCTCTTCATGAAAATATTTTGCAGTACACCCGAGTCTTGAAAATCGCGTAAGAAATTCGTGCATGTAAAATCATCCGCATGACAAATTTGCCAAAGCAAAAAAATCGTCTCTGAACACGAAGCGGAAAAGCAAATCTAACGCTTTTGTTGTCGAATAACATGCAAATTTCCATAGAACCAAAATAATGCGAAAATTTTTACGATCACTTGCCCAATTTCCGGAAGAGACAATATCATTTCTCATCGATTGACATATCAAATGACATAAGTTGCCATAGTTCTAATTACCAAGTGACTGACACCCCCACAGCTCCGACCTCACAGAAATCTTGCATTCACCTAGAGGATTCTCCATATCGAATTTTACTTGTATACATACCACGTGTGACGGATATAGGAAAAAAAAATAGGACGAAACACAAGAATCCTGGAATAAAATAATACATAGAATTTTACCACCCTGTGTTCAATTTTAATTATTTATTAAATACCACGTAGATAACTTGATCCCTTCTAATTCCTACCCCCGTAACTCCAGCCTCATTGCACCAATCAAAAATGAATTAAATAGTGAAGTAAGATATGCCTTTGGTGAGCTACGTTTGGAGTTTCAATCTTCTACGGGAAACAATGTAGAACATATGAAGGGGACAGACAGGCATTTTGAAATCAATAAGTGCTCCATTCTTCAGCTACTTAATAACAAGAATTAATCCTCCCGAGGAAAGTATAGGAAAGTAGCGGAAGTCCTGAAATCATCTATTTTTACCCATTTATCTCTTTTAACCCCCTTTCCAATTTTTAGGGTTTTTAGCATCATATGTAATATGATAAAACCCTATTAACGACGGTGCAAACCTATGTATGTATGTATGTATGTATGTATGTATGTATGTATGTATAACTTTTGAAAAGATTGACCTAGAGGCTTGAAATTTTGTACACACGTAGGCCCTATACAGAGGACGGTGCGAAAGATATAGCGAATCCTCTAGGGTGGCCCGGAGCCCCTCAGGGGCCGCTTGTATGAATTTCATGGTTCCTTTTTATCTTTTGAACAAAGAGGCCTAAAATCCTGAAATTTCGTAAATTTGTAGTGCGTTTCTAAAAAAAAGTACATAAGAAAAGTGATATAAGCCTCTAGGGCCCCGCCAGAGGTCCCGAGGCCCCAAATACAACTGAAGGTATAACATTTGAACGGAACGACTTAGAAACCTGAAATTTTGTATTTTTACAGTGTGTACTAAAAAAAATATAGACAATATACAAGGAAACTGATATACTGTAGGCCTCTGAAGCCCCGGCAAGGGCCCCTGGGCTATAGCTTTTGAACGAAAAGACCTTGGATTTTAGCAACCATTGTATTAGAAAAATTGTCCCCCTCCACTTATTATAGTCACGTGCCGCTACTTCACGTAACACCCGAAACTCCGACCTCAGTGGGCTAATCAAAACCAAACTATAGTTATAACTAGTGAAGGTGCAGTTATAGCCGAACTAAAATTTTGGTTTTTTCCGCAGTGTGTTGCCTAAAAATTAGGCAACATTATAGCCGACCAAAACTTTTTAAGAGTTCTGAGTCGAGGCAGTTTATTCAAGAAGTGGGGGTGATTAGTTTTTCTTGATAAATATGACGGTGATACTATTTCCAAGATGCAAAAGAGCAACGATACTATTTCCAAGACGGTGAGGAGAACGGTGCTTAAGGAAATAGTGTCGCCCAATGACATTTATTAAAGATAGACTTGAGACCAGCCGCAACAGGTGAAGCAAATTGGGACGCTCCACCGCCCAGAACGGTCATGGCCGAAAGTGAGTGAAGATGATGCAAAACACATGGCTAAACATGAGGGTTGCTGATTAATAATTCATTCACACACCGGTCACGGAGTGATAAGTTTATCTTTTCGTTAACTTTGTATTTGAAGTATTTTATTATATTTTATAAACATTTTTTCGATCATGGTTTCAATTTCAATTTCGTTTCGATCGTCTTTCAGTTACGTATTTTTATTTTAGTTACGTAATTTTGAAATTTATGCTTGTGGAAAATGATACTTGATTCTTTTTCGTGTCTGTCTGTACAGTTGTACGCAGAACAACTTTGAGGAATGGTTTCGAATTAATTATTCCTCGGACCCAAAATCTTCAAAAACAAAGCAGCCAGACAGCTAACTACTCCACGGTTCACTCCTGCCCAGACTATATTAGCTTCAAGTTTCTTCACTTTGGTGGCGCGGTTAATAATAGGATTCGGAGTCTATCTTTAATATACGTCATTGGTATCGCGATACCCCCCCCCCGCCGTCTTGGAAATAGCATGAGTTTGGTTTCTGACACCATCCGAAGTATAGTGGCTAGAAGAAGTAGTTATTACGAATTGTGTTAGAGATAATAAATATCAGGTATTGCTAAATTAGAAGATTCGTATTCTTTTAAAAAAATAATATAATTTATTTAATATATGCTCTATAATGTTATGGCATTCATTGAAAACGTATTATTTCATGTTGATGTTAAAATACATCAGAATGATAAAATTAGCATTTAATAAGCTCGGGGAAGCAATCGTAAATTATGCATTTACATATTTGAATATATTTGAATATCATTACTTTTTCATCAAAAGGTTTTCCGTCTCGCTGTTTCTCTGTTACACACCGCCAGTTTAATCAGGATGATGTGATTTGTTTGACCAAGCTTCAGCAAAGTTCAGCAAGCGAATGATGTAAGTACTTCAGCAAAGATAATTTGATGTGAAAATAGATAATTAGTGAACAATTCTGTGAATTTTGTTTCTCCAATTTTATTGGATATTTAGGTATATTTAAAAAAAATCTTTAATGTTTTTATTATATATTATAATTTTTGATTGTGTAATATACAGGGTGAATACAAAAGCCTGAACCCCCCCCCCCCTTTTATTTTTTGAACCGAAGCAGATATGTCAATCTTGATGAATCCAATGAATAGGAATATGTGGGTGGCCTATTCCATGGTGCACTTTTCATCATCCCAAATATGCAAATTAGGACACATTCAAAATTTATCTCAAAAACCGTAAGGGATAGAGGAAAAAACCCAATTGCAAACTTGTTCAGCATAAAGAAACAAACTAAACAAAAAAAATCATCCAAATCGGACCAACCAATCACCCACAATCACGTGGTGAACTGTTTGGACCATTATTGACTTTCTGTTGTTTTTCTCCGTGACCAGGCACGTATTTGTCTTTGTTCCAGTTCATTCAGCACTGACTTCCGACCATAGTTTCGACGTTTGTTGCCTGTGGACCATTTCTTGATCTCATGGATGCTTATTTCTTGCACAGGATGTCCTTTGCCTGCCCCAAATACTATGATCCCTTTTTACCACTATGATACGTCTGGGTTACGACCAATTTTTCGCCCCCAAGTTCGAAACAAAATAACACAAAATGCTGTTAACAGTGTTCGTAATTTGCTTAGCTACTACTATCTCGCAATAAAATGTGCTCATGCGCATTCATTTATATATTCAAACTACTTTACACGGAAGCGTCGTGGAACTCTCAAAATGAGTAATTTTTATCCGATGTGTTTATATACTAAGAGTAAAGTAAGAATAAAGCTCAGAGAGTGTATAGATATGTAAAATCTTTCCCGTGGTCATCCAGTGGTTGAGACTAGATCATGAGAGTGGCTGTTAAAATTTATTCAAATTAAAACAAAATTAACGTAAAGTAACAGAAAAAGGGAAAATATCTCGCTAAAATTAAAAGTGTCCTATAGCTGAATTAATAAACATGAAACGATAATACACAATATTTTGGATTGCATTGTTGTCACAGAAATACTTAAAAGGTCTTAACAAAAACAACTTTTAGATATTAAATTTATCCTGAAAGATGTTATTTAAAAAAGATTGAGGAGGAACAAATATAGATTAAAAAAGCAGTTCGGAAATTAATTTTTTATAGTGGCCTATAAAAAGCCAAACCATTGAGAAAATGAAAGAACTCGCTATTCCCTTGGAAGGTCAATATTATAAATATAATTTATCTGTACTTTTTATTACATATTTTTAATAAACTGCATTCAAAGGGATGTACATTTATGTCAGCAATTTCTTAGAAGAATATTGACCGCTTTTTATAACGTGGATAGATCAGATAGAAATGTATTAAAATTTCTCGGAAACTATATATAAAAATAGTGATGGCATTTATCCTCTTGTCTGGTGTACCATTAAATTTATCTGGAATTTGATAGATGCTACACATGGTCTTATTTCCTTCAAATTTGAATTTCAGACAACGCCATTCAGACACTTGACTGTTGAACTATTTCCAAGTTATTTTTTTTTCCAGGCGGAACTTTCTTTTTCCCTCTCTAACAAATCACCTTTTCCTTGGCTTGTTTAAACAAAATGTTAAATTGCCCAGGAATTACCATAACTTGGTCATTTGCAGATAAAAATAACACATTTGAATAACTTGTTCGTCGCGTTCCTAGCGATAGGATCCTAAAATATCGTCTCCTCCCCTTGCCCTCTTCTCTCTTTATGGTGGGAATGAAGGATTTTATGTGATCAATATTCACTGGAATCAGACAATCAAGTTTTATAGAGCAGAAATTAAGAATTGGAATGTATTTTATCCACGAGATTCTGTGCCAGGACTGCGTAAAGTTAAATGCTGTTTTAAGAATTTTTTTTGGTCTCCCTTTTTGATGTTCATGAATATAGATATGGCTTTTTTATTATTGGGGAATGGCATTATAAATGTTACTTTTGAGATTTTATGGTCTTCTTCGTTGAAATGGAGCGATTAAATGGTTTGTTGGGGATGAAATCTTGTCTCGATTTTGTTTCTGCATATGAATCTTATTTTACTGTTACATATAGGGAAACATTAACATTTAAGGATTTTGTTTTAATTTTTTTAGAGATTTGGAATTAGTCAATTGTTATTGTATGGCAAGGCCCCATCCTCAAGGGTATCCCTACGCTTCAGGCCCTTCAGTGTTTGTGGTAATCTATCAATCACGATACCGATACTCTGGCCCTAGGCCCCTACTTTCAAAAAATAGGCAAACTGAATTATTAAATTTTTCATGAATTATAGTGATACTTATGTTTGTCACATTCAACTTATCTGTTTCCAAAAAAAAACAAAAAATAATTGCAAAATAAAATAAACTATACATTTTGCTGTATGCAGGTCGGTGAAAAAGTTTGAGACCAGGATGAATTTTCCTTGAGAATCATTAAAACATTGTGTATCAGTATTTTGTTGGGCTTCAATAACATCAATGAGTCTCTTCGGCATGGATTTCACAAGAGCTTGAAGTTTTTGTGGAGTTATTTGGTCCCATGCGATCTGTATCGCTTCTTTCAGATCGGAGACGCTATTATACGGTTCTCCGTGAGCATAAACCATTCGAACCAGATAACCTCCCAAATTTTCAATCGGGTTATGGCCGGAATTGCAGGGATGTCAATTCATTGATGTGATATTTTGTGATTTTTAGCCATTCCAGAGCTGATGTTGCTTTGTGTATTGGCGCATTGTCCTACTGAAAAATGAATTCCGGATCATTTAATTGGTCTCGAAGAGGAAGATGCCGAAGAAGTCCTGGTCGTGGAGAAACAAATGCCACTTGGGGCTTCTCTCGCTCGATGAAAGTAGCCCATAGCATAATCGATCCTCAGCCCGGCACACGCCATGAAAGATATGCTGTTTCTTGATGCAAATCATGCCAATAGTGCTGAACACCGTCTGGGCCGTCCAAATTAAACTTTTTTTCGTCTCTAAAAGCGACATAGCTCCAAATTTGACTGTCATTGATGTATCGCTTTGCAAAGTTCAGTCTGACTTCTTTATGCTGATAAGATAACTTTGGTTTGGACTTTCATCTTTATGTACGCATGATCCTGTGATGCTGACAACACATTTTGGGCTGTTCTTGAGTGAACCGGCAGCTGTAGTGATTTTGCAGGTTGAGGCACCTGAAGCATTGGCCAATCTAAGGATCTGTCGTTCAGCTCTTGTACTGAGCTCTTTCGGCCGTCCTGATCCCTGTTTTTTTTTCCATACATTTGTGGGTTAGCAAGATAATTGTGAGGGAGGCCGCGGTCTAGGGGGCTTTCGCAGAGCAAGTCAGCTCTGTGAAGTTAAGCGTCGCCTGGCGCGGCTAGTCACTGGATGGGTGGCATGCGATCTCTACCTCTCCCCCCCCCCTCCCCCCGTGCTTCGGAGGACACGTAAAGCCGTCGGTCCCGTCTGCTGCTACCATCTTACAGCAGTCGTTAAATACGGAAGGCAAGTGGAATCCTCCGCATTATTCTCTTCCCTACTGTTAGCTAACATGCATGTTGGTCGCTAGCACCCGGATTGGGTAGAGGCACCAAGACGAAAGGTAATTTTGGATCACAGCTTCGATTTACCATTAAGAGGGCAATTACACGTTCTAAATTTCTACATTTTCGATATGCATTAATTTGACCCGTTTGGTGATCTGTTAGTTGTTTGCCATAACCCATTGTAGACAAATGCACTATTGTGTATGCATTTAAATAGTCTATGCAATATAACATTCATTAAAGAAGTTGGCATTCATTTGCATGAACTTTTCCATCCTGGTCTCAAGCTTTTTTCCCGACACTCCTATAGCAAAATGTATCGTTCGTTTCATTTTTCAATTTTTTTTTTTTTTTTTTGGAAATAGATGAAGTTGAATATGACAATAAACACGTGTATCACTATAATTTATCAAAACTTTTTCAATTTAATTTGCTTATTTTCTGAATTGAGGTGGCCTCAAACTTTTTTCCACTAATGTACAGTAGAGCTTCTATTATCTGTAGGCCTATCGTCAATAATGGATTTGACATGAATATGAAATAATTGAAGCAATAAATTATAGGAAACAAAAGTAGGGAAGTATGGAAAAATAATATAAAATAAATACTTTAGCAGTTTAGCTTCAACAAGTTTGATATATTTGGTAGTATATGTACTCTATTATATGAATAAAATAAATAGAATTCTAAAATTATTAAATTAATATAAGATATGAATTACAAATCCAAGATTCCTATGGTCTACACTGACAACGTTATTATGATCTGTAAAATTAAAATCTTTATTAAAAGTAACTCCAAGATCAGTTGTTTTATTAATATAGTGTAATATTGCTCCATCAGTCCACTGACTAAAAATAATGGGTTTTTGAGCCCTGTGACATCCATTATTTCACGTTTAGATTTATTTAGTCGGGGTTTAATTTCGTTATTCCATTTCTTTAAGGCATTCAGAAAGCTAATGCAGGGTATGAGGAATTAACTGTTTATAATAAAATGTAGAAAATAGTAAAGAGAAGTCCATAGTAAAAAAGAAGTTTTTAATCAAATTGAAGATATCACAAACATATTTCTTCAAACACTCAATTACAAAGTAGAAAACGGACAAAACAAATCTGCGACCTGAACTAGAACCGGGGACAAATTTTCATTCCCTTTTCCATTTTGTAATTATGCATGAAGAATTTCCTGAGTTTGATTACTATTTTCTCTTTTGAGTTGAATGTCTTCAATTTATTTGCTGGCTTAAGTTTAAGATGGATTCCCGAGTCGGGGGCCTACTCTGCCGGTTGAGCTGATTTGTGGCTTTTTGGAAATCTATATGGACTTATTGTAACAGCTTTACGATTCATGTCCGCGGTAACTCAATTGGTCAGTTCGGTGCCAGCATAAGGTTAGTCCTTGGTTCTAGTCCAGGTCGCGGAATTTTATCTTAACTAGCTAGGCCGTGGCGAATAAAAAAAAGTTCCATCTACGAATAATTCAAAATATTATTCACCGTATAGCAAAGAGTCCTATCTTGCGAACAAGGAACCGAAGGAACCGTGCTTTAATCGTGCCCAAAGGACATGTTGACAGCAGCAATGCTGCAATGTCAATTTAGCTTAGTGGTCCCTATTTCGAGTCCATGGAATTTTCTTCGGTTTATAAAAAAAAATTCTCTTGAGCCAAATTCCGTTTTATTAAGTGTTTGACTCATAGCTTCGTAATTATTATTAGTGCTTAGCGTATAGACCAGAGCTATAAACCTTTAGGTTGCGAAACTGTAGAAAAATTATGTATACTTTATATACAGAGTGTTTCACAACTATATGATCAAATGTTCAGGGGAGGTAGTATGGATGATTCTAATTCAAAAAGTTCATATGAACACGGGTCCAAATTTGAACGCTGAGATATGAACAGAAATAAAAATTCCGCCACCAAGATCAAGAGTTAATAACTCAAGTTCTATAACATCTAGGATGATGAAATATGAGAGAATAATAGGGTACACAAAACTGTGTATACCGTTAAAATTTTATCGCATTCTGACAAGTAGTTTCCGAGTTACGCATTCAACATCGTAACACGTGCTGGTTAGTACTCGCGTGCGAGCGCACTATTAAGATTTTGATCTTGGTGGCGGCATTTTTATTTCTGTTCTTATCTCAGCATTCAAATTCGGAGCCATGTTCATATGAGCTTTTTGGCTTAGAATCATCCATACTACCTCCCCTAAAAGTTTGACCATATACGAGGTAGTTGTAAAACATCCTGCATATAGGGTGGTTAAAAAAAATAACTCACTTTTAGTGCTGATAATGGTTTTATTAATGAAGAGATTATAAATTTATTTTAACATGTTCATATTGGCCTAACGAGGAATTGTTTCCAATCATAAAATTTGCAAATAAGGGATTTACATTTTTATTGTATATCCTGCTTGGCTACTTTTCTCTTCTGTCACTAAATTTAATAGGTTAACGATATTGAAAACGACAGATTGGAACATTGACTGAGATTTGAGCTCTCTTTCTTCTGATGGAGTCTTTCAGGTCACAGAGATTTGTTGGTCTGGTAAGATAAAGCGTGCTTATTAGAAATCCTCACAACCAAGAGTCACAGGGATTAAGCCTGGGGTTCGAGAGAACGCTATTGGAGAATTTCGTCCAATCAATCGGTCTTCAGTAAAAATAGAAAGCAAGAAATGTTTTAAAGAGATGGATATGTGTGGCAGCGCGTCATCATGTTAGTTGCTTCGATGCCTGACGTAAGGAATAACATGGGCCTGTAAAATAAAAACTATTTAAAGTAATTTGCATATTTTATGATTGGAAACATACCCGCATTATGCCAATATGAACTTATTAAGATATCAATAATCTGTTCATTAATAAAACCGTTATTAGCTCATAAAAGGGGTAAATTTTTTTTTATGGCCACCCTGTATATAAAAAAATAGCAGTCTGTAACCTCTTGGGTTATGGTTAGGTGAGTAGCTCAGATGCTGCGTTTAGTTTGCACTGCCTTGGCAAAAATGCATATAGCTCTTGCAAATAGTTTACAAATACAACTTTTAACTGGTGTAAGTTAATAAATCACTTACAAATCTAATGTTTTTTTAAGGTTTAAAACAGATTTAAATCTTATTTTTATTTTCTTAGAAAAGGGAACTCTCTAGATACATTGCATAATATGATAGAGTTATATCGAATTGTATCACAACTATTGAAAGATAGTATTGTAGGCTGGGATGAACGTTACATTGTTTTACCGTATGTAAAAACATGAGCTGAAAACAGTGTAACAGATGAATATAGACAGCCTTATTAGGAATCCCATATGCTTTAAATGTTTTCTGGAAATATTTGTTTGGTTCCACCACAGTGCCTTTGTAATCGAATGCGTTTTGGCAGCTATGGACAACACTGATAAAAAATTCCATCCGCAACCTTGGCTGCCGCTGCTGTCTGAATCAATTCTTTTCCCCCTTTCTTTCGCAAGGATGGATGTTGCTTCTTCAATGCCTTTGGCACTACCCAGTGATCTTTTGAAAGAAAAATAAGATGGGATTGAGATTTTGCTACATGAAATGACTTTGGCTCGACTAAGCAAATTGACTGTTAAACGTAAACAGCGGGCTTTCAGCCTGGAATAATAAAAACATTGATCTCGTAAGCTCCCTACATTTTGTTTGTATTTGCTTGGTGGCTTGGAGGAATTGTGTGTTTTTCCATCCAATGTCGAGGGCATGGAGAAAGAAGTTCAAAAATAAATAAATACAATCAGCATATTAAAAGTCATAAATAAAATATGTATGCTGCTCAAAAATATGGAAGATTGTTTGTCATTGTTTTTCATGGCATAAAAGTAACATGGCGTAAAAGTAACTGGATTTTAATGGAAAAGTTCTTCATGATATTGTGCGGGTTTTTTAAATTATAAAAGTGGAGATTTATAATTTCATGAGTGGTCTCATTTCAGTTTTATAAGAAACCAAATTAAAAAGTGTCTTACATAATTGAAAGTGTATTGATATTTACAGTATTATGGTGATAATCATGAAGATTACCATTATGTTCTAATCCTATTTCTTAAGTATCTGAAGATGCTTTATGCTATTACTGGGAGGAACGTGTCTGTCTGTCCCTCTGTAACTCAATCTTCTGGAAGCGTATGAAAGATTTTCAAAATCTTTTTTTCGCCAATCGATAAACATGGTTCATCGCACGAACCAGTTCGAAAATAGTCGAAACCGATACAATGTGACACATGCTCTAATGTTACCATTATGATACCCCCTTGAAATAGTCAATGCTAAGATATACATCAAAACAACTCGTAATGAGCGGCTAAGAGCGAATATAACGCTATTAGGTACGTTTCGTCAATCGATAACGTCGAAATTGGTTCAGTGGTACCTATTTTAACGATTTCATTATGAGACCATTGGAAATTTTCAATGGTAAGATATGGCATGTAAAACGGGGTGTATCTAAACCCCCCGTCACAAACTTCTAGTGGTGATTCCCCACAGCGAGATGAAAACAAAAGTTCATATAAACATGATTCGGATAACGAACCATTTATGAGATTTCCGCAGTTAAAAGTGAAGTATCAGCTTTTGCTACTCTGTGGAGGGCAGGTGACATGCAACAAATTCTTGAAATAACCTCCCATTTATTGGTTATTAACAGGTGCGCCTGCAAATAACTTCATGTGTAGTTTAACATGAAAGACCAGGTGTATGCCACAACTGTCCAGGAGGTTGATGAGCTTTGGAACCGTATTGACATAGCTCTCAGCGCCGCAAGAGATAGCCCAGAGACCCTCGATCAAGTACGTCAGTCGATGTTTCGTCGCCTCAATGTGTGTGTTGCGACCCACGTTCATCATTTTGAACATTTGTTGTCAGGCCCACAGAGTACAAAACCAGCTGCTGAAACTTCACTTTAAATGCAGAATTCTCACAAATGATTCGTTATCCGAACCATGTTTATATGAACTTTTGGTTTCATCTCGCTGTAGGGAATCACCACCAGAAGTTTGTAACAGCCTGTATATCAAAGTACTCGTAACGACCTGTCATGAACGAATATACAGTGTGGATACAAAAATGAGCCCCCATCTCTTTTATTTTCATAACCGAAGCAGATATGTCAATTTTGATGAATCCAGTGAATAGGAAGTTGTGGGTGACCTATCCCATGGTACACTTTTCATCATCCCAAATAAGCAAATTAGGACACATTCAAACCCTGTCTTAAAAACCGTAACAGATACACGAAAAATTCCAATTGAAAACTTGTTCGGCATGGAAATCCGAACAAAACAAAACAAAATTCCAAAATTCCAAATTCCACTTATTAGTGCCTAATAATTTTACTCCAAATTTAATCAATCATAAATGTCTCAATGTGACGACCATTGACAGCATAACATAATTGGGCGCGGAACTTAACTGATGCAATTATATTGGCGAACAAGAACTTTTAGTGTCACTCCTCGGCAAGCTTATTCAATACGTTGTAACCAAACCCTGTGTGGCATAAAGTTTTTCCTTCTCGAAGCCCCACAAGAAAAAGTCAAGTGGTGTAAGATCAGGTGAGCGGGGTGGCCAATGAACTGGTCCTCCTCGCCAATCCATCGTAATCCGAACATCTCAATGTCTTTTTGAATGTCTTTGAATGTGTCCTAATTTGCATATTTGGGATGATGAAAGTGCACTATGAAATAGGCACCCACAACTTCCTATTCATTTGATTTATCAAAATTGACATATCTGCTTCGGTTACGAAAATAAAAGGGGCTCATTTTTGTATATAAGAGGGATTAATAAGCTCGAATGTGGTCGAATTTGATTCAGTGGTACCTGTTTTAATGATACCGTTATTGTTAATATAAGTGATGAAGTAATTACTATTTTCCATAAGATAAGAAAGTACAGATGGAAAGTACTTTAAGTTTGATGAAAATAAATTTGACCACTCGGATGTAAAAACTCACGAGGACTTCTTGTAGGTTCAAAAGTTGGGAGATTTCTTTCTAGAGGAACTCGTGTCCAGATGATGGTGGTAGGATGACTAAAATGTAGATGCTAAGAGCTGGAGACTCTTCCTAGATGAATTTCATTAACATGTTAAACAAGCTCTCATAGTCAGTTGAAATTTTTTTTTTTTAAATTAAATGGAACAATGTTAGGTTCCTTCAAATTCTGTATAAATGCAGACAGTGATTGCGATATTATTATATAAACTAAAATATGAGAGACTGATCTTATACTTTTGTGGATAATTGCATAGAGATGGAGGGAAACCACTTGTTCACAAAAACGAGTTTTATACCCCATAGATATATACATTTCGGCTAATAAAAAGCCATCATCAGTATGTATCAAAGCAAATGATGTAACCATATGTATGTAACCAAATTTTTATTGCTTTGATACATACTGATGATGGCTACTTGATAGCCAACATTTTATATACGTTTTTGCGGCAAATGAAAATAAGATGCAAAAAATAATATTAAATTAAATGTAAAAACTAAATATTAAAAACGTTTTCGTAGACAGTCAAGTCGTCTCATCAGTTTATCTGTATCTATACAGAATTTGAAGGAATCTAATATTGTTCCATTAATTTATAAAAATTTTCAACTGACCACCACATCTGACTATGAGAGCTTGTTCAACATGTGTATGAAATTCATCTAGGAGGAGTCTCCAAAGTTTGTCATCTATATATTAGTCCTCTTATTACCATATTTGAATAAAAGTGTGTTATCACCTAGACATGAGATCATCGAATGTCAACATCCGTGTAGGGTTTCTCTAGAAAGAAATCTCCAAAGTTTGGATCTACAACAAGTCGTCGTGAGTTTTTACTCGGAGTGGTCAAACTTATTTTCATCAAACTTAAAGCACTTTCCCTCTATATTTTTTTATTTTACGGAAATTTTTATTTCTTCACTTAAATTAATCTCTATTTTCCAAATACCATTATGGTACCATTGGAAATTTTCAATGCTCAAATGGGATATGTAATATATCAAACATCTTGTAACGCTATGTCCTGAACGAATATACAAGGTGCTATCCAAAAATTACGAGAATTTTCTTGTAAAAAGCAGAAAGCATACCTAACACCATAATTTCCGCTGTTACCTTTAAATAGTCACTTGCGACACGTATGCAACGATCCCAGCGATTTTCCCATTTTAGGAATCGCTCTTGGAAATCCGAAGGCTGTACCAATTGCGATTCCGCAGGGGACTAGGCCAGGAGAGTAGATAAGGCGGGAGACCGTTGCCGTGTTGTTTTCTACAAAAAAATCTTTCACAACGAGCCAGATGCGTGGGGGCGCGTTTTCATGATGGAGCAACCAGTCTTTGTTCTTCCACAACTCGGGTCGTTTGCGCGAAATTTTCCGTCAGTCTCTACAAAACCTCGCAGTAAACCTTCCTATTGACGGTCTAACAAGATCGAATAATTTGGAAATTCGCAGAAGCACAAGAACACATTGCAACATAAACAGCAATAATTGACCAAGAAATGCGCCTACGATTACGAAACTTGGCAGAGAAGCAACTGAAAGGTGCACCAAGAGGCATCTGGCGGCAGAACTACGTATTGTTTTTGGTTTGGGGGAATATTAAAATTCTCGGATATTTTGGGTAGCATCTCGTATAAGTGAAGTTAACAAGTTCGAAGATCGTAGTATCTGTGCTAATGAAAAATTTTCAATGCTAAGATATGGCATGCAATATTTATTTATTTATTTATTTATTTATTTGGTTAAAAAAAAAAAACTATTCCATAAAAACATTACAATCATCCATCCAGGGCCAGTATGGCCGTAGGCCGACGGGGTAGGTCCCTGGATGGGGAACAAGAGACAGTGTATAACAGTGGTGTAATAAATTATAATGTAAAATAAATTATGTTGAGGGGGTGAGGCGGGAAGGGGAAAGGAAAAGTTATATAGGCGTGTGTGTTAAGAAATAATTCTTAATACGATTTTTAAAGGTTACAATATTCGGGGACATTCGGAGATCTGGTGGTATAGAAGACCAGAGTCTATTACCTGAGACAGAGATGCTTTTGAGTTCGTAATTATGCTTTATACGTGCTATTTGCAAGGAGGCTGAGTGTCGAGTGTTGTGAGGAGGCGCGCTATTGATTGTAAATAAGGGTTGAGGAAGGGAGATTAAAATGTAATTGTTGAGTATCTTGTATATAAAGATTGCAAGGTTTATAAAGTAGAGTTGTTGAATGGGTGTGATACCCACTGTGGTAAAAAGATGAGAGACAGGGGCTGGTTTGCGTAGTTTTAATAGAATTCGGACGAACCATTTTTGAAGTCTGAATAAGCGTAGAAGATTATGGTTAGTGGTCGAACCCCAAAATTGAAGGCCGTAAGTTAGTGAGGAGTGGATTAGAGTGTTATATAATAGCAAGAGGATTTTGGGGGGAAAGAAGTGGAGACGGGAGAAAAGCCCTAAACGCTGATTAAGTATTGAGGCTAAAGAATTGATGTGGGTATCCCAGGAGAGGTTATGAGTTAAGTGAATGCCTAGGTATTTAAAGGATTTGGATGGGGTAATCAGTTGTGAGTTGTAATGTAGCGAAAATTCGTTCGTGTCAAATTTTTTATTGCGTTGATGGAAGATGACGTAAGTGGTTTTGCTAAGGTTGAGGGATTGATGATTGATAGTGTTCCAGAAAAGAAGTTTGTATCAAACAATATGTAACAATGTCTCATGAATGTGTATATGAGTTAATAATTAGCTATTAATCGAAGTTTATCGATTGAAATATTTTGGAAATAAGTTTCAAATAGTTTGTGACGGCGACTAGTTTATCCTTTCGGTACATGGTTATGTCATTCCATAATGGGTTGTTAAGTGCCGAAAGATGCTTTATATTATTACTGGCGAAATCTGTCTATCTGTCAATCTGTAACTTTATCTTCTCGAAGCGTATGAAATGTTTCAAAATCTTTTTTCGTCAGTCGATACATATGTATCATTGCATGGGCCAGTTCGAACATGTTACCATTATGACCCTCCCCCCTCGACCTAGTAAGGACAAGCCATAATCGAATATAAGGTTATTAAGTATTTTTTCGATAAATATACTTTGAATATTGCCGAAATTTTTCTGTGTCTGTAGATACCATTATGATACCATTGAAATTTTAGATCCTATGGCATGTTGTATACATGAAACAAGTATTAAAGATGTGTCAGTAGTGATTAATATTAATAATCCTGTTTAATCTGGACAATGTGAAACACGGATTTGTTGTCTTAAAGAGAGGAGGAGTTGGCACCTTTCCAGGGATGGATTTCCGTTTGTTTGTCTTTACATGGCTCGTGAAAGCTTAAGACCTGTTAAAAGGAAGGGGAGCGTCCTGCTTGGAGTTGTTTTTGTTCTTATTAATCTTTCATCCCAATCGATATTGGTCGATTGATTTCCTTTTGCGGCACCTCCTTTAATAGAAACCGGCAGCAACCGTGGTTCCAGGAGGTTATTGATATTCCTTGGCTGTGATTCTTGTTGAGGAGCCAAGAAAGTTTTTATTTTTTGTGCGGTTGATAATGCAGGCTTTCATGCAAGGCGAATGGGGAAATAATTTATTTTGATTTTTTTTCCTCGATTCCTGGCTTGGTATCAAGATTTGGACCTTTTTATTGGTTAATTGCGGAGAAGTTGCCTTTGAGTTGGCTCTAATTTCGCAATTAAGTTTTGCTGATGAGTTATCAGTGCTGACTTTTATGTTGCTTTTTTTTGCGCCTTCTTTTAACTTGTTGGACTGGCTTTAAGGGATTGGGAATTTCAAGTTGAGCTGCTAAGAGTTTAGAGCCGATATAAGGTAAATATGTTAAGATGAAAGGGGTAATTCTGCGACCTGGATTCGAACCAAGGACCAGGAATATCTCGCCTCTATACTCGTCGCTATACAGGGTTGGCCAAAAGTTTGGATCCACTTAAATAAAGCCTAAATGCCATGGATGGAGCTAATAATTTCTGTTGGGGATACTATTAAGGGGGAGGGGGAGGACGTTTATTGGTCACGTTTATTGCTATCTCGGGTTAACTTTAAATTTTCAAATATGAAAGAGGATCATGTGATAAATGAAATTCCGGCATGCGCATTCACCACAAAAACGGCACAAGTGATAGTTTCAAATTAAAAAAAAATCACAAATGTCATGTCCTACAGGATATGTTCAATGATTGGCAAATCCAGCCTGAAGCCCCATTCACGTTGAACGTTTAGGAGCACAGCCTTTGACTGACCCCAGAGGTTAAATTCCATTGAGGACAACTCCGGGGATCTAATGGGGGGGGGGGGGGCGCGGGAGTACTCCAACGATTGGGAAATTGCAGGTCCAGATACTCTCTATCACAATGCCATAATGGAGCGGAGCACCATCCTGTGAAAAAATTCTGGACATGCTTCATCTTTATGAAGCATCTGAAACAACGTATCAAACAGGCTTGTCAGAGTGTTGACCCCAATGTGCTCCTGAACGTTTAACGTGAATGACAATTAGAAACGGCGGGGCAACATGTTGAACACATCCTATAGGACATGACATTTCTGACGTTTTGTTAATTTGGAAACCAGCAGTTGTGGATTTGTAATGGATGTTATGCATTGTCAAAAAACCTGCATTAACTCAAGAAGGAATACAGATAACAATACCATTAATACAGCGCATTAACAATAATCGGCCGGCCATCCTGTCCCACAGAATCAAAGTGCTCCATGACAGCGCACAAACACACCCCGCAGAAAAAACCACGGATAACTTCTAGCGCATCAACTCTAGAGTCCTGATCTCTTCCCAAGCGATTTTAGGTCGGACGAAAAGTCAAGGTAGCAGTGGAAGATGTGCTTCCTAACCAACGGACGTTTACACCAGCGTCCTCTTCGTGTGTGTCGCTATCAATGGGGATTACAGACACATATGTCTTTAGAACAGTCCGCAATGGGAGGAGGTCAATTTTCTAGAAGCTTCGAATTCCGCGACCAGGATTCAAACTAGGGGCCGTGATTATTCTAGTGTCCAGGGTGGCCAAGCCACAGAGCACTTTCTTTATTTATAGATTTTAAATAATTGTTTTCAATGCTTGTTATAAATTTTGATATGATTTTGTAGTGCAAGTTTTGCATTCAATGTCCTGGAGCTTTCGGCGAACCATCAGCCATCCCTTTAATGGGATTGAGAAAACATGGCAATGGTGATGAATATTAAAAGAGAAAGAGGGAAAACGTGTTTTATTCATTAATAAATTTAAAAGGAAGAGGAGACTGGAAATCGATTGTCCTGATGAAAGCCCGCGCGGTCTGCGAGTGATGGGGGTTTCTAAGCGTGTAGAAATCGATGGCCGCCCCGAACGACAAAGCTGCTTTCCGCGACGTGAGAAGGCCCTCTTGGGCTTGAGCATTGGGAATTGAAGATTGGAAATGGTTGTCCTGTTCATTGAACTGACTCGGAGGGGGGGGGGTGTATGGACAGGGGTATGCGCTTGAGCATGCGCAAATTTTAGTTTTGGTTGATGTATTAATAAGTTCCCCTTCTCATAAATCTTGCATGTTGAGTGGTGGGTTGGGTGTGGCCTAGTTTAAATGTCACGGTCTCTTTTGTCAAGTTTGGATCGAAGCTGGAGAGGAAGTGTTCTGCCATTTGACTTGGAAGGTAAAGGAAAAGTGGATGTTGGGCTTTTATTCGTTTTAAACGAGCTCTGTTTGGTCTTGTCTGGCTTGTAGAGCCTTCCAACTGGTAGAATCCCATATGATTGGGAACACAAGAACTTGACGTATAGGCCTGGTTATTCAAAACTGGACATCTCTAGAAATATACTCTTCCATGTTTTACGTAGAAAGCACGTAAAACAAATGAACGTGCTGTAGGACGTCTCTGGTTGTCCGTGGAAGAGACACAACTTTCTATGAATTTTAGTGACCAGTTTCGTATTTCTTGCATACTGCCAGAACGTTGTTGTTTTGATAAGGCAAGTTAGATAGTCATGGGGCTCTAGCCAAACACTCTGCCTCTCGTCGGTTCTAAAGTACGTGTATTGTGATTCGTGAAAACACATAACACAGTTTTAGACACCCCTGTACACTAACTTTAATTGTTTACAGAAATCAGGCCTTCGTATATGCATGCAACTTCGGATTTGGAGCCACGTCATTTCTTGGCGCATGTTTCTGCCTTGGTTAAATATCTCGCTCATGATCGATTGTTTTTGAACTACAGTTATCCCTTTTAGATCAGGACTGTGGATTATTTTTCCTACCCTTTTGGGCGCTCTGGATATCGCTTCTTCCGTGAATCATGTCATAATATCCAAACCTGAGTTGTAATAATCAGTAGATATCCCCAAGACAACCATCTGTTTATGGTTATCCATTGGGTAAAAAAAAAAGCCCAGGGGAGATTTCTTAAACATTTTTTAGATTATCGGATATCTACTGGTTATCTCCGGGAGATAAGTGTACTTCTTTCAAAGTGCACATCTGCACAACCTGGCTTTAATAGCCTCATTTGTTTAAAGTCTTCGTATTAAAGTTAATTAATAGACCAACGTGCATATTAAGAATTTTTTGTTCATTCACTTCTGGACTTCTTTTCACATGTGGGGTTCCACCGCCGCCACCTGACTTTGACTCCAGTTTGATTAAATTTTAATTTCTTTGTCAAGGCGTTATTCTTTCGGGTCTTAATTAAAGCGCGGGGCACTTATGCTAGATGTTATTTGGCAGCGTTTTGAAGGTCGGCGGCGTGTGAAATTAATTAAGATCTGGTGCAACCTGTTTGTGAATATTGTTTTTCCGTTTTATTAAAATGGACCCTTAGATGGAAAATGGAATTTGGATAATATTAAAGGAATATTTGTCCTTCGAAAATTATATGAGTCGAGGTTTGGGATATTGTGAGAGTTTACGGGTGGGAAATGGTGGAACTGAGGTATAGTCGTTGTTGTCTAACTTGAAATAATTAATGAAAAGTTTATTCTGTTCAGTTGTTAATTTTACTTAATGAGCACTGACATGCTACTAACAAGGAATGTAGACGAAGGTGTACGAGAGAACTTTGTTTGCGCGCAAGCATATCTTGGATGGGGAAAAGCAAAATCGTTAACGGCGGTCACCAAAGAATTGCAGTTAGAGCAGTGTTATCAAACACAAAACCTTAATTTTGCTGTACAATTATTTGTCTCGAAATAATTTATAAGATGAGGTAAGCATCCATGAATACTATTTTTATTTAAAATTATAAAACACCGCGTTACATACCCCCTCACCAATGCAACGTATCACTCGACAGCCTTGTCCTCGTTTCACATGTTGCCTGCCCCGGAAAGTTTACGAAGATTACCGAATTAATTAATAAAATGAAATAAATAAATTAAGGAAATAGATATTAATTACTATACAGATTTTTTTCATGGAAGGCAATTACGGAGGAGGTTCAAAAAGTTATTTACGTGATTTTTTTTTCATGTTGCCAGTAATGTCGAAATTTAAGTTCGGTGGCGGTGATGAAATATTTGTTTGCTATCTATGTTGCAAGTTTCAACATTGGACAAGTTGCATTTTCGCGCAATCTTTTCTGTTCGAATTCAGTCAATAACACTGCGTTTTTCCTATGGAGTATTCTAAAGAAAGTGAAAGATTCCACATAAAGCAAAAGAAATTCATGAAGATTCGGTCACTGTTTATGGCAGTAGTGCTTGTTTGTTTGACATTGTTGCCCGTTGGAATCGAAAATTTAAACATGGTAGGCTGAGCTTCCAGTATGCTCCTCGCTCAGGTCGACTAACAGAAGCAGTGAGTCTGTGCATAAATTAGTCACGGAAAATCTCCTTATCTCAATGATAATATTCAGCCTATTAGTTGGTGTATCAGTCGGCAGTATTGTGAAAATTTTGCACGACCACCTTCATCTGGAAAAAAAAAATGTTGCGTGTTGAAAAAGCGAGAGAGTTGCTCCATTTTTCCCCTCCAAATGGTTCCGAAAGGCAACCCCTCACAGACAACCCTCACAGGGGACGAGATCTGGTTTTACTATTGCATAGACCCTAGTAAAACAGCAAACAGTGTTTGAAGACGATCGTCGACCACAGATGCTCAGGCCAGATTTTCGATCCCGCAAGCGTTTGTTCAGTATGTTTTTTAATTTTTCTGGGACACTGCTTGTGAACTGTATGCCGGAAAGTCTTACAATTACAGGACAGTACTACAAAAACATTGTGTTGTCACAGTTAATTAACAAAATCAAAAGGCAGCGCCCAACGATTCAAAGCAGCATGACAACGCGAGTACCCACAAGACGAAGGCTGCGGGTGCTTAGCTACAGCAAGTAAAAACACAAGTTCTTCCACATCCTACCTACTCTCCTGTCCTGGCACCATGTAACTTCCGGTAGTTTTCTACGGTTAAAAAAAATTTGCTAGAAAGCCATTTCGTCGGGTCCAAGACCTCGAGCCGGCCAGGTGGCCGAAAGGGCTAGGGCGTAGGCTTTCTAGTTCTCGAGTCCGCCTGGCCGCGGGTTTGAATCCCGCCGTGGGCATGGATGTTTATGTTTGTCCCGGGCTGCGTACTGTTATAACTTGTGTAAAAGGCGCAAAATGACCTTTGTAGTCGACGCCAAAATTTCTAGAACCCCCCCCCCCCCAAGATCTCGAACAAGCAGTAAATTCAGCTGCACGGACTATACCAGAAGAAGACTACCGTCTGGCCTTTAATAAGTGACTTGAAAGACTACAACTTTGCATAGACGTCGGGGAAGAGTACTATGAAGGATTTGATCATTGTTGCGTTTTTTGTATAATTATAAGCCTCACTTGCATAATTTTTGAATCTCCCTCGTAATTAATTTTAATAATCTATTTTTAGAAACTTGAGAATCCATTCAATTGTCATCTGCTGCTACTTTCTTTGCTTTCATGTGAAGTGGATTCGTTCTTATTTCTGAGTAATGGAAGAACAAAGTTCCGTCAAGCGCATTAATACGCACACACACACCGCTTTAATAATAGAGTCTTTGTATGGATGTGTGTGATTAAATTTTTTCGTTTTAGCGGTTTATTTTGAAAAATACAAAATTTCGCATTTTCTTATTTTGCAAGCATCAATAGTAGCTTCACATGAGTAGCATATTTCAATTTGTGGGAATCTGTGAGGTACATGTTCGTATTTAGAAAATATTTTTGAAATTTATTTTTCTTAAACTTGAAAATGATTTATGGTCCTGTCTTCAGCCTTTACGAAGGTACACTAAAAAGGATCAGGCTGATGATAACCTTAATATTAATAATTAAAATAATAATAATAAACACTAACATTAAGAGCGCTGGCGATAATAGAACATCAGAGCAACCTTGACTCGTTTTATGATGAATGGATCCTCAGTGAGGCTGAACTGGCATCTCCAAACAAAACGCAAGTTGTTTACACGTAGTGTCAGTCACCTGGAAGGTTAAAATAGAAGGGGGTGTATGATGGAATTGAGTAAATTTTTTTGTTTATATTGATATCTATCTATCCATCCTCTTTATCCTCATCCTTCTTAATGAAGTGTGGCTATCGCGGTTTGGCTTTTGTGTCGTCGCCCCCTTCTGGATGACGTCATTAGTGATTTGTATCTCTGGTTTTTTATTTTTTTGTGAACTTGCAAGTGTTTGCTTTTTGATGATGTGGCGGTGGTGAGCAGCTTAAAGCTCTGGTTGTGCTGGCTGGTCTCATGTGTTTAATGTTAAAGCGCCTTCGCGAGAAGGATGGATTGTTTGACTAAGGAATGAGGTGAACTCAGGTGCGATGAGTGATTGGAGGATGTAGGTGCGCTCTGACGTCACTCGGTAGTAAAGATTGCGTTTCGTGATAATTTTATTTGAAGTGTGCTTTTGCGCTTGGTTTTCGCGGAATATTTCGTATTATGTAAAGTGATTAAAGAAGTTTTGTGTGATAGGGGTCTCGATGAAAAGCCAAGGAAATCGACAACGTTATTTGTGACTTTATTGAAATCCAGCCAATCAAAAGCATTCTTGTACTCGTATTTCCCTATAATAAGCAGCGATACACAGAACTTTATAACATTTTTTTCTGAAGATGTTGTACGGACTGATCAGAAAGTCTCCATGATAAAAAAAAAAGTTAATGAAAGGAAAAATATGTTAGATGCGTACATTTTTTGCTATTATGTTTTTCATCTCAGAAAGTTGTTTTAATATATGGTATGTTAAAAATCGAGCTATTTAGCACTTCATTTATCAGGTTTTTTAAAAAGTTCTCCACCCTGGTCTTTGACAATAAAAGTATCATCCTCACCAAACCTAAACCTTTGAGGTGAAGAGCTTTAAATGGCTTTCGCTCTCGTTGTATTATGAGAATGCAATATGTGCTGAGGTTCATGCATTATTTCGACAAATAGGATTGAGGTAGTTTTTTTTCAAATAGAAACTAATTAATGTGAAGTATCAAACAACATGAGAATGTTCCCAAGATTTCAACCCACATGTTGTATCATGTCATTTTGTAGATATCCAGGAAATTTAACAAATAACAGGACATATGTCAGAATTTATTAATGGAAACATGACTTTTCATCTTAAAAAAAGTATAACTATCCTGCGAAGAATAGAGCAGTCCTGGGAAAGGTATGTGCCTTCTGGTTGTGTCCCGAAACGTTGTCTCTCTGACTTCCTCCATCAGCAAAAAAGAGCCTTTTCCCTACACGGATATACAGGGTGAATACAAAAGTCTGAACCCCCCTTTTATTTTTTGAACCGAAGCAGATATGTCAATTTTGATGAATCCAATGAATAGGAAGTTGAGGGTGGCCTATTCCATGGTGCACTTTTCATCATCCCAAATATGCAAATTAGGACACATTCAAAATTTATCTCAAAAACCGTACGGGATAAAGAAAAAACCCAATTGCAAACTTGTTCAGCATAAAAAAACAAACAAAACAAAAAAAATCATCCAAGTCGGACCAACCAATCACCCACAATCACGTAGTGAACCGTTTGTAGCTTACAAACAGTCACACTGCACAAGGAAAACTGAATGTTGATATTTCCACCATGTAAAGCATGCAAATCAAAAAATTAACATAAATTATCTTACTCACATTCACTTTCATGCGGAAAAGCAAATAAAAGGCATGTTTTGGCGTCAGTTAAGTTCCGTGCCCAATTGTGTTATGGTGATTGTGGCGTCAGTTCACCACGTGATTGTGGATGACCGGTTGGTCCGATTTGGATGATTTTTTTTTGTTTTGTTTGTTTTTTATGCTTAACAAGTTTGCAATTGGGTTTTTTCTTTATCCCGTACGGTTTTTGAGATAAATTTTGAATGGGTCCTAATTTGCATATTTGGGATGATGAAAAGTGCACCATGGAATAGGCCACCCTCAACTTCCTATTCATTGGATTCATCAAAATTGACATATCTGCTTCGGTTCAAAAAATAAAAGGGGGGTTCAGACTTTTGTATTCACCCTGTAGCTATGTTACAGACGATGTAATGTGTATTTATTATGCAAATAAGTTTGAAGCTATGCGATTGAAGCGCTGCTTTCTTAAGAAGGAGTTGGGTGAGTCTAATCACGGAACTTAATATGCAAGACGGATCTTAAAAAAATGTCCAGAATCCCCTTGTACAGCGAGATGCCCAGTTTCCCTTTATTCTATAGAATGTCTTTCAGTAGATATCTAGTGGATGTCTTGGAAATGTTCATGTATGTCTACTATGAGGCCATTTAAAAATTTCTTGCGCATTTGTGCATTGTGATCTTTGACAATAATTAGCACCTGATTCCCTTAACAAAAATAGCTTTGTCCTACATGATTTACATCCTCACACCTATTCTTTTATAAACAATTTTAATTGAAATCATTATATAAAAAGCGGTCAATGAGAGTCTACAATGGTGAATACTCAATTCAAAATCGGAGCAGCCATTGTTTTATTGAACTCAAAGTGGGGATTCACAATTCAACTACTGAGACATCATTCCGAAATGAATATTAAGCGTATGAATACAGTGAAGTGTCAACAAGAAAAGGTACTCAGTTTTGGTTTTCGAAATTTCGGGGATGGACGACGGATCCCTCGAAAATAACCCCTGCTCTGGATTATCGCATTCTGCTCTTGATGAAGATGCACTGAAGGCACTCATTGAAGCTAATCCACGCCAAACCTCTTCAGGAATTAGCCGCAGAAACCTCTACGTATAACAGAAGAGGGGTTTTGTAGGTGAGTCGGGGCAAAGCCGATCAGTGGGGAAAATCGATAAAGACGCCGAAGGTAGCAACAATCAGCAAATCGCTGAAGCCGTTCCACAGGCAGTGAAAAATACAGAAGATTCAATCAGAACTTGTCTACCTTCACCATTCAAAATTCCAGTCGCAAAAGAAAAGTTGTGGATGAAAAAAAAACTTCCCCTGAACACATTGAATAACTAAGCGTAGCACGGTCAAAAGGACGATACTGAAAACGGCACTGACAAAAAAAAAACAACAACAAAAAAAAACACAGCAAATATAGTATAACATCGAAGCAAATTAAATAATTTACTGAAACTGCAAATAAAGACAGCCCAACAACTTTGGTGTTTATGGCATGAATTTTTATATGCCAAGTTCTTCACAATTTACATGATAGATACAATGTTCTAAATGCTTCTCTTGGTTCCATGACCATATATTGGATCTCGTGAGAAATGTTTATTTACATGTGGGATCTCTTTGATTAAAAATGATTTAATTTTGGCTGTTTTCATATTTTCTGAGCTTTTTATTCAATGATTGACTTGATCCCAAACTTGGGGGAAAACACGATCACAGGAGATAAAATATGTATTTTTTCTTCGTTATTATTAAAAATTTACCTTTACAAAACTTTGGTAAAATCAACTCTAGACCATTAATTAATTATTATTATTATTATTATTATTAATAATAATAATAATAATAATAATAATAATAATAATAATAATTTAATTTAGTTGAAATTATAAGAATTTTTTTAATAGGCCTTTTCTATATACTAAAAAAACTCTTGCGTGTATTTATTTATTTATCTGTGATTCTATCTCCTCCTAGACGGTTTGAGCTAGCGACTTGAAATTTTCAGGGCAGGCTTATCAATAAAGGACCTGCTCTATCGCCAAAAATCAGCCCCCTACGACCCCCCTTCCCCACTTTCTGGGGTTTTCATTTAAAATTATTTGCTTTTGCTTTGTAATTCCCCTCAACAGATGGCGCGGGCGGGCGAAGCCGCGGGTAACAACTAGTGTTTGAACTGATTGCCTTTGCCCTGACTCACCCTATATAAAAGCATACAGGCAAAATATCAAAAAATCAGATCAATAAGCAGCGAATAAAGTGCTTGACCACTTGCTGTTCTTCCTTACTCCAATGTCATCTTGACAGAGAAGGGCCAACTCTGGATCGTATCATGACATGCGATGATGAAGAATGGCATATTCTCTACTACAATGTAATTTATCGGTCCTATTAATGGTTGTTATCTCAAGGAGAACGTCCCAAAAGATTCCAAAGCAGGATCTACTCCCAAAGAAAGTGTTGCTGACAATTTTCTGAATAGCAATTTGGATAATAATGCTATTCGCACACTACATAGGTTGTCTGAAGACTTTTTCACCTCCAAAACTAATGATTTCTACTAGAGACATGGGAGGATTTACATATTATCCACCTTTTGGAGACGCATGTTATTGATTGTAATGATGTATCATTTTGATGAAAGTTATTCATAACATGCTGGTTTACATTACTTTAAACATCATAGATTTCTAAGTTAGGGCACTTAACATTGTTTTGCGGAGGCGTCAAGAAACTTTTGATCACATTAAGCGTTTATTGAATTTAAATTAAGAAGGCCGTCCTATTTTGAAGTGTTAACACATTGGTGTTGACAATGATGTGATACAGATGGGCGACCGATTTTTTTTTATAAATTTAAAACGAAAAGCAGCGGTGTTTGTGTTATTTTTGCACAAAAAGCGCGCTCGGATAAATCAATTTTTTACTCGGAACGCGCTCGGAGAAAGCTTTCGTCGTCCATTTATCAAGTGATGTCAGCGTAAACTGATAATGGAGAGGAGTCTGGAGTTTCGTTTATTTATCGCTCCCTTTTTCTTGATTAATTAACTCAATTTGAGCCTCGTAAGCAGCGTGTATGCGAAAGTGGGTGAGATTAATATTACGTGATGTGTGTGTTGTGATGATGAAATAGCGTAAACTTTGGGGGAGGGGTATATGTTAAGTTAGGCTTGAAATAAGAGGCCGAGTACGTCGATGACGATTTGAGGAGATGGAATAAAGTTTTTTTTCTTAAAGATTTCTTCTTTTTTTAATATTCTTCTTGTTCGGTGTGTTGAATGGGAATTTTTTTCTTGTTTATCCAGATTGAGTCATCCTGTGAGTGAGTGAGCGAGCCAGCCGTGGTTTTGTTTGCTTTAAGGAGAGAGTGGACTAGTGAAATTTGTAAAGGATATTTATTTAGGAAACCTGAGAACGAGGAAGAAGAGTGGAAATGGTGTGTATTTTGGAAGGAATCCAGTTTCTTGTACAATGGAAGAAAGAAAAAGAAATAAAAAGAGCAAGGAAGGATTTGTTTTTTTTAATTTTTACATGAAATCAATCATGATTTCTCCGTTGTATGTTCAACATGCAGCTTTTAGAATAATTGGAAGAAAAACTATACATAAAGAGCTTTTATGCAAAACAAAATAGATCCTATTTGCATGTTGTTATCCATCTATCCATTTATCCACTATTAATAAAATCCAAATTGTGTGTCTGTCCCTTTATAGATTCGATTCCTGTAAGAAATACCTCGAAACCACTGTTTTTGTGGATACTTCTGGCCGTAGGGTGCTAAGGGTTCCCCCCCCCCACCCCACAAAACGTTTTCGATTTAATACATTCTTCTAGCATCTCTATAGAGTTTTGTTTGCATGGATCAGTTTGTGACGACATAATTTGATTGTTTCTGAGACGGGAAACTGAAGATGAAAAAATGTTGCACAAAAACAACTTTCAAAGTTTGTTTCAACGATTGGACTTTATGGATAACAAAGAGAGAGACGAAAAAACGCGTGCTCAAGAAACGCTGAAAGAATTTTTGAGTGAAGAAGCAATTAAGCTGTTCAAAAGTGAATTCTAATTTTTTCCTTTGAAATTTGAAAATAAAGTGATAAGGTGCGTAGCAAAAATATAAGAACACCACTGATTTGCTAGATAACATTTATTCAAAGCATAATTTTTGTTTGGAAAAATTATAACTGCTATGACATATGTCTAACATAAGAAAAACAAATAAACAAATGCATCGATTTCGTTTTGCATGAACATAAATAAATAACTTATAAAAGACTACGGTTACTCCCGTTGTAAAATTATAAGAACACCCCTCTCAGTACCCGATAAAGTCTCCATTGTGGAGTGCTAACTTGAATAGCCGTGTAGGCAGGTTGTCTACTAGTTTATGCAGCACAGTCACATTAATTTCCTCCCATGCATCAACGATGAACGTCTTCAGGTCTGCAATTTGCTAAACTGTCTTCCATTTTCGTATACACGCCTACAGAGAATACCCCACATGTTTTCCATAGGATTAATGTCTGGAGAACATGCAGGCCAGTCCATCGTATGCACACCGTTGTCTAAAAACCATTCCCAAGTCGACTCTGCCACCTGTATGGAAGCATTGTCTTGTTGAAAGATCCAAAAAGGTCCTTCAATTCGTTCCCCAAACGGTAACAAGTGCTCATCAAGCAGTTCCTGGTAATCTCTGGCATTCATTCGCCCAGTGGGAAAAGAAAGTTTTGTTTTGCCATTATAGCCAAAACCACCACAAATCATCACTGAGCCACCTCCTTGTTGTCTCTTTGAAAAGAATTGTTCCGGCCCTCTCACCTCATGCCAGTAGCAGGAAAATCCGTTCCGTTCATCTAAATTAATTTTTTTTTTCATCGCTGAACACGACTTGACGCCACTGGTTGCCCCAGTTGACATGTTCCCTTGCCCAGTTCAGCCTCTTGTTCTTGTGGTGCGCTTGAAGTCGTAGCCACACTTTCCTATTTCTGTAATGAAGGTTGGTTGTCCGACTGATGGCACGGGACTGTGTGGACATGTGAACTTGTATGTTTGGATCACTGGCTAACTTCTGTAGTGAAGTTCCACCCGCCTTCAGCTTGCGATCAATTTTGATCTTCCGTGGTCGTCCCGTTGCCTTCTTCGTATTGTACAGCTTACCAAACTTTAGAAAATTTGACACCATTATCACGGAACGTCTCAACCTTTTCGCAATTGCTCTCATCGACAGTCTTTGGCCTTTATATGCTGTTATTTGTCCTCTTTCATGTTCTGTTAAGGCTTTTTTGCGAGCCATAACAAATTGCTGATAATTGTTTAGTTAACGGTATTTTCTACAAGAAAAACCTTCCAAGCAGAATGTTTTAAATATCCATGACACATTCTGAGCTTAAATATGTAAATCCAGAACATGTACACTCAATTCGAGAGGGGTGTTCTTATAATTTTGCAACGGGAGTAACCATAGTTTTTTATAAGTTACTAGCGATAGAGTTACCCGGCGTTGCCCGGGATAATTACACTTGTAGCTAAAGAGAACAATCTCAAAAAATTAAATTATAACTCCCAATTTGTTAAATAATAACTCAAACAATACAACACAGAGCAGAGGGACTATCAATTCTACGAAAAATACGAAAAACAGGAAGTCTAGGTGATATACCGGACTTTATTTATCTCTTGCTGACTTGCCTCAGAATAAAATGATACGAAATCGATGCATTGAAAAAGGACTATCTTTATTTATCTTTGCTCTGTGTTGTATTATTTTTTATTGCAAGTTATTTTTTTATGTACTTGCAAAACGAAATAGATGCATTTGTTTATTTGTTTTTCTTATGTTAGACATGTGACATAGCAGTTATCATTTTTCCAAACAAAAATTATGTTTTGAATAAATGTTATCGAGCAAATCAGTGGTGTTCTTATATTTTTGCAACGCACCTTATTCTGTGTTTTCTGTACGATTTGGCCTACCACTCACTAAGAGTGAAGGCGTATGTGTTCGTTTCAAAAACTCAATTTTTTTTTTGAAATCGACTTAAAAACTCATGATTTGAAAAAGTAAGTTGATATTTTGAAAAAAAATTCCATCTGTACGTATTTTACCAATTTGTGCAGCTAACTTCTCCAATACAGCAAACAACAGAACCGAACGTGCTTAGAAGGGTACCTTAAATTGAGCCTTGGCGTATTTTTATATCAATTGGGTAAGCCTTTTGGAGATATTAATTTTTTTTCTATAAAATTAAAAATTGGCTGTAGCGTTCAAACCAACGAACCAAAATTCAATAAACTCGATTGTTCGGACTCCTCTCATAAAGACGAAATTTATTTTGGAAATGACTTGTTTGGCTCTGATGACCCGTTTTGGAGTTATTAACGACCCCCCCCCCCCCACCAGATTTTTTTTAATTAATTCGTATTAGAGGGATCCTTAAACTATACATTGACGTATTTTTCATGAAAATGGGTTATCGTTTTAAGAGAAATTTTTTTTTTTTCTAAAAAGGAGTAAATGGCAGAAGCATCCATATCATCGATCCAAACCCAATAAAAACGACTTGAACGGCCTCCTCTCATTGAGACAAACCCTTTTTGAAAAACTATTTGGTTGCGAAGAGCCATTCTGGAGTAATTAATGTTTTAAGGATCCCCCCCTCCCCAACCCCCAACAGAATTTTTTTTTTTCATTTCTGAATCCGTTATATGACCCGGTGGCCTGTGCGAATGTATCTATCCGCCATTACAATTTATTTTTGATTGTCCTCCATATTTACAGAATAATTAAATCCATAATTTATAACGGGGTTTTACCCTCGTCTATTTTATAATCAAGATGGATTGAAATCAGTTGTAAAGCATCTCTCATAGTTAAAATTGTGTAATATCAAGACATTTGCATTGTTAAACTATAATTTATCAATGAAGTTGATTGTTAGCCACTGCCGACGAAAGAGCCACTGAAAAGTCACCTGAACCGGAGTCAATAGATAGGAATGGTCTTAGGACTCTTTCCCAATGCTACGGATCGTCAGCAATACAGGATGTCTCATCAAAGAGAACAAGTAGCCAAATTCTATAGTAGAAATCTGACAAATTTCTTTCAATGGAAGTTAGGTTGGGTACATTTTAGGTGAGACCCCTTGTATATAGACTGATGCGATACTAGCGCCAGATGTGGAGTGCTTACTGAATCGCTGACAGCCCATTTTCTTGTTTCTTTTCAAAAATTGAGCTTATTGTCAACTCAGTGTGAAAACTAGTAAGCAGATAAGCATTAGAGTAGATTCAGGTTGCGCGAAGACTTCAAGATTAACAGTTAATCTTGAAAACTTCGGTTTCCGACGTGGCGCTAATATCGCAAAAGCATAACATAGATCTGTTTAGGGAGAGAGTCCTAAAATCATTCCTATCTATTGACTCTGATGAAACTATCCTTTATCAATGAAGTTGATGTCTAGATCTGTCTACTGATTTTGGTTTATATCATTTTGTCATTTCAGGTGACAAATGTTGCCAATTTACATTTTTGGCCTGCCACTCACTAAAAGTAAAGGCCACAAATATTTTCGTTTCCCCAGCTCAAATTATTTTTTTTTCTGAAATAGACTTAAAAACTCATATTTCAAAACGATGCGTTGACATTTTGAAAAAATATTCCCGTCTGTACGTATGTGACCAATTTTAACCAATTTTTCTCCGAAACAACAAAAAAACGGAACCGTATGAAATAAAAGACCTGAAATTGGGCCTTTGCGTGTTTTTTTGTAAGTAACTTGTTCGCTCTGATGAGCCGATTTGGAGTTATTAACGCACCTCCCCCCCCCCCCGTCGCACAAAAAACCCTCTCCCGTCAGAAAAAAATTTTCCATTAAAAATTAATATATATTACGATGGTTCCTTTTTAGAGATATTAATTTTTTTTTCAAAAAAAAAAACAAGATATGTCAGAAGCATTCAAGCATTCATTACAACAACCCAGAAACATTGAAAACGGCATGAATGGACTCCTCTCATCGAGACGAACACTTTTTATATAGAAGTTGTTTGCCTGCGATGAGTTATTTTGGAGTCCTGAAGGTTTATAGGCCCAACGCTATCTCCCCCCACCCCCCCTCCAACAGAAAAAACTACTTTTTTTTAATCCGTTTCATGACCTAGTGGTAGGCCTGTAAGAACGTACCATTCCGGCATTTCCCATGCACAGTGGGACATTTTAATAAAAATTAAACAATGACCAAAACAATGAAAACGGGCTTTGAAATTGGACAACACTGCAGATGACTTATAAGTGCCGTGGCTTGTCTATTTCGTCTGCTGCAGTTGTTAGATATGCCAGAAAGCTAAACACAGTAGAGCAATGCCAGTGATAGGCATGGTCCCTGGTTCGAGTCCAGGTCACGGAATTTTTCCTTCCCTTGTAATATGAAAGAGCCAAATGGTGCTCCCAATAAGAGCACGCAGTTTTTTTTACTATGCAATATATTATTTGTCGAATGCAAGTAATAACATGAAGGAGAAAGAAAGACAGTAGTACAGAGGTTGAGTCAAAAGTAGTTGCCGACTCGGAAGGGGAGGGGGGGTTAGAATTTGACGAATTCTGGGCGAAGACCATTTACCACAAGAGTATATCGCAGTTTATTAAGAGAAAAGAATGGGAAGAAACGTCAGTACGAATTTGAATGCTATGAACATTGTGCCACCTGCGTCAGCCAGTGTAAAAATATGGAAGAAAAATTGGTGATATCCGGGCTCCTTCGTCACTATTGGAAAAAGGGGACCAGTGCGCGAGCAGCAGCCGCCGAAATGTGCAGGGTGGAAGGTCAGGGTGTTGCCAATGAACGGACAGCACGATGGTGGTTCTCCCGCTTTTCGTCTGGAGACATGGGCCTGGAAGATGCGCCAAGGAGCGGAAGACCCAAAGAAGTGGATGACGCAGCCCTACGGCAACAAGTGGAAGCCATTAAACAATAAAAGCCAGAAACTGTGGACACCAGTATACTAATTAAAGAAATACAGAAAACACTAATCCACATGAGAATTTTTATTGATTCAGATGTACATTTCGGAAACGAAATTTCCTTCACCAGTGAGTGACTCAATTGACTTTCTGTCCAGGCCCCCAATCTACCAATCTTGTCTTGCATACAGTTGAAATAATTGACCGTTGAGCGGGCGGTCTGACTCGAAACTGATGAAGAAAGACTAACAACAGAAAGACTTTTGGTCCAATACGATCCAGGTGTTCGCACTAACAACAACAATGGCCCACGAAGGTTCACCAACGTTTGGCACTTGGAAATGGCATTACAGTCTTTTTGGCATTCAGTTAGATGGAGGCAGTACATATGCAGTACTTGTAATATGATCAGCCAGCTTTACTTCTTTAACGCCTTTCTGAAAGCCGTTTACTAATGCAATAACACATATGGCGTGAGTGATTCAGCAGTTTCTGGATGGCCCAGGATGGTGATGATTTCTATCCGTACCCCAGGTGGAACTGAATTGTAATTATTTCAAACTTTCACTAATGAAGTGTGAGAGTGCGTATACAATAAATATGACTCTTGTATCCACGTGCTTATTGGTGTTGCAAATTTTAATGGGATTTAGAGTGATATATAGGCGCTTCGTTGCAACGTTAAAATTTAATTTCGTTTGCGGCACTGAAATGATATATTGCTTCTAACAGCCCACCAACTGTAAATCATTTTGTAAACAATCTTTTCCTGAATTAAGAAAAGCCTCCACGAGAAGGAGGAAACGAACAAAGAGGTAATTTTAGAAAAGACATTTTGGCATTTTGCTCAAAGTAAAACTCAGCGAGTTTATCGCCCGTGAAAGCTCTGTTAGCGTCCTCCTCTTTAAGACGGCGGTGCCGGTTGTCGGGAGTAGTGCGTGCGCGCCCGTGTATCCAATGCCGTTTTGATGTGTTTCGTTCCTCATTGGAATGGCGGGATTTCTGCTTGGCTGGTGAATAGACACCCATTAAATTTTACCGATTCTTACTATTGCTATAGAATGGTGGACCCCCCCCCCCCTCGCTGTTTCTAAACGAGCCGCCTGGAAATTATCATTTTCCGTTCCTTCCCTAGTTTGAGTAATTTTCCGCCGCAATGGCTTGTACGGCTGCTTATTTCGACGTCGTTTTGGGATACACGTGTTATGCGTTAATTAAAAGCTTCACCTGTTGGAGGCTCCGTTAATTATGATTTTTATGTTTTGCATATACACCCGAGTGGATGTGTGCGTGCGCTGGTTTTAATTCGATTTGCAGGTTTTAATAAAGCTTTGCGGGGACGTCGGGAAATGGAAATAAAGCGAAAGGATGACGATTAGTAATTTAATCTGAGTCTGTGTTTTTTAAATTATCGGGAATCTGATTTTCGGGCGTTCGTCATAGGAGTCCTCGTTTTAAAGAAGACTCTTCGTTTTGGTTACGTATTTACGGACAGACATGGCAAAAGCATTCTACGAGAACTCTGAGGTTGTTGCTTTTTTTTTATATAGCCGAAAGTTATTGAAGTGACTGCCACGAAGAAGAATCCCAATAAGTCCTAGTGTTTGGGATCAAAAATACCGGTGTTATCCGTAATATTGATGTAACTTCTAGACTGGTACAGGATAGAGCAAAATATGTAGAAATAAGATCACACTGAAACGCGCTAACTTGTAAAATGAATCGGGTTTGGGTCAAATAAAGCTAAGATAATTGGCTTCTTTTCTGGTAAATTATTTTAATTAAGCAACAATTAAAATTTTCACTGACCCATTGTTTGCTCCTTCTGGACGTGAACGATCTAAGACGTTTACCCTTCTATCCTTACTGTTTAACCAAAATTGATTTTCTCGAGCAGAGTGTTTATAGAATATCGAAAAGTAATGGTCTCACAATTTCCGATCGAATAACATTGTTTGCCATATAGCTTCGAAAGACTGCTATGCTAATTATGCGAACTCACTGGGACAAGTCTGCCCAAATTTCATAGTAAAGTATAGTCTCTAAAAGAAAGCGATTGGACCCGGCGGATAATGGAACAACACGGCTTATTCAAACTTAGTACAGCCACCACGTGCATCGACTACAGCCCTTTTGGGTAAACAATAAGATATTTCGCCATTTGGAGTACATTGATCAACGAAGTCTGCCTGGGAGACTGGATTTTCTGCATACTATCGAAATGCCACAATCGAGTGAGCACTTAACAAGGGAACCATCTGAACCTGTATCATACAGTTTCACACCAAATTGAAATATATTACTCACATAAAGCTAAATATTGATGCTTACATCATAAGAAATCGCGAAATTTTGTTTGTTTCAAAATAAACCGCGAAAACGAAAATATTTGAGCGCACAAAGCCATACAAAGACCGCATTATGTAAAAATGTATGAGAATTAGTAGCGGCCTCCGGCCGTGACCACCGAAAGATAAGACCTGAGCTAACATCTCCTAGACACGAAGGCTTGATAATGGAAACGTCATATATTGTTACATCTCTACCAAATTTAATTTATAGGGCGATTCAGTTAATTTCTGACTATTTCATTCGAATGACGTGCATTAGGGATAAACAATTGAAAGAATATGAGCGCCATATCGAATTTCTAAATAGTTGGAGTTTGTACTGTTGCAACGGCGCTGCATGAAAATCGTATTGTTGATAAATGGCACCCTCTTTATCAACAGAGCAGAAATGCAAGGTTGTCGACTGGTATTTCGAGACAAAATAACCGTGCAAAGAAAGTTCCGGAAGGAGTATAAGTGTCGAGACGCACCAAGCAGGCAAGCAATCATGGATATTGTCAAGCAATTTCGTGCCACTGGATGTGTTAAAGGCAAGGAAAAAGGCGGGAGCGAAGCTCGTGTTCAAATGACCGAAATTGTCGCCTATCCAAAAAATCTGTTCGCCGCCTATCCATTAAAGAAGGGCTGTCGTATACCACGACGTGGCGAATTTTGAGAAAGGATTTACACTTGTATCCGTATAAGATCCATGTTTATCAGGAGTTAACAGACACTGGAAGACAGAAGCGGCAACAATTTGCGATGGAGTTTGGAACAGAAATGGAAGCCAATCAGGACATTGTGGACAACCTGTGAGTGTCAGATGAGGCCTTCTTCCATCTGTCAGGTGACGTTAATAAACACAACGTTCGTTTTTGGGATTTCAGCACCCTCATGAGATCCATAAGTCACCTCTTCATCCACGAAAGGTTATGGCTTGGTGCGCGATTTCCAAAAGAGACATCATTGGTCTGTTCTTTTTTGAGGGCACCGTAACGTCACAGGCTTACCTTAACATGTTGGAAACCTTCTTTTCTCCGAGCTCCAAAGGAGGCGTATACCGCTTCGACATCAATGGTTTCAACGGGATGGGGCTAGGCATCACACCTCTAATAAAGTGCTAGACTTTCTCAATCAGAAATTCTGAATTCGTGTCATTTCAAACAGGTTTCCAGATCGATTCGGGGGTGGCTTTCTTTGGCCCCCTACGAGTCCTGACCTAAACCCATGTAATTTTTATCTCTGGGAGTTCCTTAAAGACAGTGTGTGTTCACTACAGCACCAAGAACCCTAGACCAGCTGCGACAAAGCATCGTCGACTACTGCACCCTTGTGGATGCAGAAATATTGGATAGAGTTATGAACAACTTCACCATTCGGCTGCGAGCAGTTCAAAACGTTCTTGGTAGCCAGATTGAGCATATCATCAAGACTTTTCCACGGGAATAAAAACTCCGAACTGCCTAAAATATCATACTAAAATGCTAAGTTTGTAAACATTAATGGGTTAATAAATCATAGTACTGAAATGGTCAGTAATTGGCTGAATCACCCTGTACAACATACGCAGGAAAATACCTGACTTAGCAATGGAGGACATCGTGCTGCACCACGACAACGCACGCCCCCACACAGCGAAACGGGTCACTGACTTATTGCACGATGAAACTGGGAAACACTGCTTCATCCTCCATACAGCCCGGACCTCGCTCCCAGTGACCGGTCAACATTTCCGTGACGACGACGAGGTAAAATCGGCAGTTCACAACTGCTTCCACACTCAACCGGACGATTTTTATCGACATTGCATAGAAAAACTTGTCCGCCGATGGGATTGTTGCCTCAATCGGCTTGGAGATTATGTGGAGAAATAAAAATTGAATTGTTTTATCGAATGTACGTGTGTTTATTTTTTTCCCGGTCACGATTTTAGAGAAAAAAAATACGCGACATTTCTTTTTGATCATCCCTTGTAGTATATTTTCGTTTGTTGGAAATAATGAGGATTACATTGTTGCTTGGACTAAGATGGTCAGGTGAATTTTTAATGTCGAGGGCCTGCCTTTTCGTTGGCTACGGTGAGGCGAATGCTTTTATTTAAACTGTGCCCAAACCTTTCTTTTATAACAAAGCTCATCCAAGACCATGCCATGCCCAACAATAATAAGGAACTAAATAGATTATTCGTTAAATTCGCCTGAAACTGAAACAGCAAGGCTTGCTTACAAAAATAATCAGAGTCACTATGGCAAACACTTTTTGAAATCAATTTTTTTGATTTAAAAAAATTGGGGGGTTAAAAAGTTCAGATGATGGGATAAAAATAGATGAACTCAGGGCTTCCTCTATTTTCCTATATCTTCCACGGGAGACTCATTTATCTGTTTAATTAAAGACTCATTTATCTGTTACGTTTCGGATACTCTAATTACAAGAAGGCGACATTTGCGAATGTTCTCTTATTATTTGAGCGCTTTTTCTCAGAAGGCGCCGCAGGTACTACTGTCATTACAAGTTTGCTATGGGAATTTTGCTTATTGTCGCATCTGGTTAGGATTAAGGATATCTGCTTGTGACGAGACTATACTATCGAAGTGTTGGTTATGTGGAATTTGTTTACCACGGCACACATGGAGCAGTTCCTGTTTTTTTTTCGCACCTCCCTCTGCAGCAGCACTCTTATCCCTATTTTGCAGTTTTCAGGGACGATAGTCATTCATCCTCCTTCAATGCGCTTCCAAATCTTATGCCCAATTCTCGTGGTAGCTATTTGACCTGAGAATTAATTGAGTACATTCCCGTTTTCGTTTTTAAATCTCACACTAAAGCAAAAAAAAATATACTGGTATCTCAATTGGAGAGTGTACAGCGTCTAATGAAGCCTGTTTTGATTAATAAAAGTTAGTTTCCACAGAATTACAGTTGTTTGAAGTTTCAATATCAGATTCGACATATCATCTGTAACTACCTGATAAATAAAACCCGAGCTGGATAGCTTGCAAATAATGACCTTACTGATCAGCTGCTGTTTTGTTTACTCGGAGGGTAGTCACTATCGGTAGACACCTTAGACTGCCTTATTCAATGAAATGTCTATATTTTGATTTAATAGCTACTGATATTCCAGTAGACCAATGTTGCCGCTGAAAATGATTCATTGGCCAGAACCCATAAATAAAAGCTTGTAAACAACATTTCTAGAAAACAACGCTTCTAATAGACTGGAGGGCTCTCCCAGCGATAATGTCAAGTCGGTTTTGGCGATAGTATGGGACTGGAAGTAATTCGGAAGATAATTTTCTCCCGACTTCATTGGATATCTCATCTCACACGAACCTCTTTCTCTTATCTTAATGGCCCCTGGATATCGATTTGAAAAGGAAACCTTCAGATATGAAAGCGGGGTTCACTTGGATGGGAAGTTTTCTTTCGCACGAGCTTTTCCGAACCTAGATGTCCTGGAGGCTTAAACGGTTCCTTCGTTCGATGAGGTCATTGGAATTTATTTGTCCTGGCTTCCATGGAAACAGGAATGACGATTTGGTGGAGAAGTTTGCTCTTTTGTGTTTGCTTCCAAACAAGTCTTTGTCGTTAAGTTCTTTTATGTTGTTGTTTGAACGCATGCTCTGGGGATTGGCAGGACGTGTAAACAAATATTAAGTTCGTCGTGAGATGTTATTTTAATGAAGTATTAACATGCATAGCTATAACCTTATTGGTTTGTTGGTGTTTCCAGTCAATGACCTCTTGGAAAATCCGTTGCTAATAGCGGAGACATGGTCTTTTAAGCTATTTATGAGGCTTTCTCAAGGCGAGAACTGTTTGTGCAGCTGTTGTTTGTTTAAGAAGAATATATCATTAAACAGATGACTGTTCTGTTCGAGATTTGGTTACAAGGGATACAAGAACCGTTAGTCGATTTCGGAGATGGTGGTCAAAAAGATATTAGAAGGGCTGGAGAGTACATAAGTCCCGGAACCCACACTGCTGCAGAGTGTCCACACACTGCTAAAGCAGTTTTGGATAGGCTGAGCTTGATGGGCTTGCTAACACTTTACCTACCATCGAAATGTCGTTGTGCACACTTGCTGTGGTGTAGCCTGACGAATAATCGGTTTCTGAAAAGGCTATGTGAAAAGTCTTTACCATGCTAGTACAGCGCTGCAAGCTTAAGTTAACGTGCCGTTGATGTTACAGGTGAACGTCGAATGTGAAAATGTATGCAGTCCAATCGAAATGTAACAGTTGTGCAAGGACCGTCCAATTCAACTAGGGTGTGCCAGACGGGTGTACACAAGGACATTGTGGCGAATTTTCTGAAGCAGATGCATGGTCATACAGGGTGACCAACGGTACCCGGTCATTTGGCCGACGGACATTTCGCCGACGGAAATTTAACCGAACGGAAATTTAACCGACGGAGAAATGCCTGCATTTCACCGACATTTGGACATTCGACGTAAAGAGATGTTTTCGGCAATATAATTCATTTAAAGGGGAAAAAATGTTTTTAGGAGGTTATTTCGTATAACAAATCTTATGAGACAAATCTGTTTAATTCTTTTCATTAAGCAAGCATATTGTATGGTATCTATAAAATTATTCTTTTTTGTATGTCTTTTTAAATAAATGTTTGTTTTCATAACGTTAGGTAGGTTAAGATGGGAACCGGACAAAATGCAATTCTTGTATTATTAAATAATATCAGTTCTTTTCCTGTATGTCTTTTATATGCATATTTTTCTTCTATAGAATGAGATACGCATTAGTGATGGGCGATATTTGATACCATTATCGTGTATTAAAAATTTATTCATATACATCAAAAAATTCTGTTCTGCTTTAAGAGGGGACATAAAAATTCTTAATCGGATAGTATCAAATATGAAAATCAACTGGTAATGGGTTGAGTATTTCTGACATTTTTCACTGTAGAGTTCATTTTCAGAGTTTTCACTCTACCCGAGTATCTGACATATATACTGCATGGTGTAATTATGTAATTTAAAACATTTTCGGGATTTCATTGCCGAAAACGTGGACGGTATAGAAAGCCATCTCTGTACCAACCTAACCTAATGAAAATCATGATGGGCGATTAAGGATTGCGATATTCATTTGCCGTTAGTCGAATAGACTAATCGAATAAAATTTTAGTAATCGGCGATTTTATTCGAATGGCTTGGAAATTTATTCGACTAAATCACATAAAACGACTAATTAAAGAAATTTAAAGAAATTAACAGGGTGTCTAGCAAAACGATTTCGTAAAATTTCCTGACTTTTCCCGGTTGATCATGTAATTTTACCTGATCACCAGCACAAAAAACAAATCTAATTTGATAGAATATCATTGACATTCTTCAAATTTTTCGTTCCAATTTCTCATTTTTTTCCTGATTTTGTAAAATTCTCTGATATTTTGTAAAATTCCATGACCTTTCCCGGGGATGAGCTTTCGGATTGGTTTAATAATGGAAACAAAAAAACGCCGGAATGAATCGAAATAATCGAATAAAAAAATCCGATATAGTTACGACTATATCGAGTTGGAATTATTCGACTCTTTTAGTCGACAAAAGACCAAAATATCGCGATATTTATCGATATCGAAGAATATCGCACATCCCTATGGACGATACGTTAGTATCGCATATTTTAGTCATCGATACTGACAGAATTTTCGCATTTGATACTATCCGATATTAGAATTTTTATGTCTCCTCATAAAGCAGGACAGAAACCTGATGCGTATGGAATAAACTTTTAATACCACGATACTAATATCAAATATTGCCCATCACTAATGAGATCTCATTTTATAGAAGTATGCCCATCTCTTTACGTCGAATGTCCAAATGTCGGTGAAATGCAGGCATTTCTCCGTTGGTTAAATTTCCGTTCGGTCATATGTCCGTCGGTGAAATGTCCGTTCGGTGTAATGTCCGTTCGGTCGAATGTCCGTTCGGCCAAGTGTCCGCTCCGTCAAGTGTCCGTCGGCCAAATGACCGTGTACCGTGACCAACAAAGGACTCCCTGATTTTAAGTGTAAATATCTCAGAAACTGAGATCTATTGAAGAATGAAACAGAATTGAAGTGGTATGGTTATTTGGACAGCCGTAAAAATCTGATAAGAAATTAGTTACAAATTAGTTATAAATGTTGCTGACAGGTGGCACTGTACGCAGTGCACTGAAATTTCGTTCTGCGTTTTCCCATCTCTGTGCTGCGAAAGTTGCGCATTTTGAATCGACTGTGATGTGACATGCTATGTCTGCTTGCAAAGGACAGTTGATAGCCTGTTTCTCGAGCGCCACCTGTCGGCAACATTTGTAACTAATTTCGAAATTTCCGATCAGACTTTTACTATTCTAAACAACCACAACAATTGTTTCATTCTTACATCGATCTCCGTTCCAGAGATATTTACACTTAAAATCAGGGAGTCCTTTGTTGGACACCCTGTAGGTGCTATGCAGTACAAAAATTGGACTTCTCGTGATTGGGGTCCAAAGAGTTGCCATCTCCTCTGAGTCAGTTTCTGCTGCATCCAGTGGATGGACGTTGCCGTATTCGGGGAGAAATCCTCTAGAAATCTTAGCGTACCACCATTGTTGGAAGAAACCAACCTGGTAACAGTATGTTACGGTCTGGGTAGATTTTCTTGACGTTGTCTGATGCTCCTGAAAGGAATCATCCAATTTGTTTTTTGCAGTTTAGATATACGGGAACAATTGACTGTCATTCCTGGCGCGAATCTGATATCCATGAGGACAATGCGTTATGCCATACTGGCAGATGGTAGAAGGAGCAAGACCAAGATTTCCAGATCTAAATCAATCGAGCATCTTATAGGTCAAGTTTACTCCTTGGACGTTTCAGCAAACATCCTTCAGAAGCTGTCGGAGACCTTGCAGACTGCATGACATCTTATACCAGTAAACATACCAGATGGCTTCCAGCATTTATTGACTCTCTCCACCACCGTCTAACTCTTGTGCCGCTACATACGCTATTCGTATTAATATGTGACACGACATAAAAACTCTCACCTTGACCTATAAAACATAAATTTTCAAGTACTTTTTACAAAACCCTTTTTAAAACCCGACTTCAGTATTGTGCAGCACTTGAAAAGCGTTTGGAAACTCGAAACTGTTTTTCTTCCTGCTCCAAAATTGAGCATCATCATAATCATCGTCATTGTCATTATCCCGATGATGAGTGCATGTGCTTTGCCTAAGAACTTAATGGAAGAGGCGGGTGAGGGGACTTATTTTCATTTTGCGCCTAATGAGCTCTTCGTCTATTTTTGGACGCTGGAGGTAAACAGGAGAGTCATGAAAAGGTGTTTTGCTTGCTTTGTGCACGTGGATATTTAATAACGATATAATTCACAAATACACAACTTTGGCGTATCTTTAGAGGCTTATAGCAGTGGATTCTCGTGCTTTTCATTATGTGAAGCTTATACGTAAATAATGAGTCCGTCTTTGTGTTGTAGTTATTAACAGATTTAATGGAGGCCTTACAATACAGCGTGGTACAAAATGAATTACTGTATATAAGGCCTAACACGAAAAACTTTCGGCCTTTATTCCCGCTTTTTTCAAGTATAGATAATAGTTGTTATACAGCAATTTGATAACCTGTAAAATGAACACCTTTGATTTTAGACGTTTTGTCGCATATCTAAAAAAAAACTGGACAAATTATCCTGAAACTTGAGGGATGTAAAGAGCATGTTACACCTGATATATTTCTGCGAAGTTTTTGTCCCGAAGGCAAATAGGGGACCAGCAAAAATTGAACAAAAAATAATGCTTGGGATGACTCTGTAAAAAAGAATGCTTGAAATGTATTGTAGCTGTAGCATATGATCAAGAGGTTTCTTTTACTTATCTGTGTTCATTTGTATGAGAATAGCACGTATATTCATGGAGGTATAAAGGTTTCTTTAAAAAAAAAAAATCGAAATTTTTCGTACGTTTTTTGTCTATAACAAGCAGAGTTTTCAACCCAATGCAATGCCATTTTGAGGAATATAAAAATAATAA
>JAHWFO010002816.1:870123-967942 GCA_023313115.1 Rhysida immarginata
CCCCCCCCCCCCCACCTAATTTTTAATTTTAGACCGGACACCAGTATCAACTTCTCCTTACGGTGATATGAAGTCAATATGCCGTAGGTCTGCATTTCGCTCTTATGGCAGCCTCTGTCGCTCTCATGACCCTAAAAATTCGGAGAAAACCCCTTATTGTTTTGTTTATTTTTGAGAGCAACTGAAATTGAGCTCATTCTATCGGTAATATCTTTCTGAATTTTTAGGATATTTGCTTGGGGTTTATATAAGAGTAGCTCTATACATATGGCTAATAAATTTTTCAAAAGATAATTTGGTAACGCTTGCGCATGCGCATTTAAATAAGTTTATATTTAAAGTTTCAAGGGTGATTATTTCGACAGTTCGTTGGAGAAAACCACTGCTTGTCTAAACTTCATTTTGGTCTTAAATGAAAGTTCTTAGTCTGTAGATTTGTCAAAGTAATTTTTTGAGTCCATAATTACTATTAATTAGCGATAATTTGCAATTCAAAATTAACTGCAATTTTATACAACAATTAACAACGATAACAATAACAAAACTATAGGCAGTCATTACGTCATGATTCCACTGTATACATATTAAACAAATATTAAAAAATAAAAAAAATCGTCATAGCAACAAATAGAATAATAGAGCAGCATAAAAGCAGAGAACGTTGCACGGAAGCCAAATTTTGCTTTACGGATGTACGTAAAGACAGTTTTTATCATATCACCCTTCATATCATACCCAATGAACTGTCGAGAGAGTCATTTTAGAGCTTAAATATGTAGATTTTTTAATTAAAGAGATGGTTGGTTGGTTTATTAGAATTTTTGGCGTCGACTATTAAGGTCATTTTGCGCCTTTTACACAAGTTATATCTGTACGCAACCCGAGACAAACACAAACATCCATGCCCACGGCGGGATTCGAACCCACGACCAGGTGGACTCGAGAACTAGAAATCCTACGCCCGAGCCCTCTCGGCCACCTGGCCGGCTTAAAGAGATGGAGAAAAATATTATGTATTGTTTACTGCCAAATTTTGACGGGATCCAATTAATTATTAAGTAGAAATGCTCATATTTTATTTTATTTGTTTATTTCATCAAATATTTAATATTTTTATATTCTGATTGCAGAGTATTGTCTCTATTGTAGTTTGACAAGTCTCCTAAAAATGCATTGCATTGCATTGAAAACCTTGTATGTTATAAACAAAAAACTAATGATAAAATTTTCATTTTTGAAGAAACCTTTATCTCTATGAATATACGTGCATTCTCATACAAATGAACACAGATAAGTTAAAGAAGACTCATAATCATAGGCCACAGTTACAAGTATTATTACAGAGTGATCCCAAACATTATTTTAATGTTCAATTTGTTCACTCACCATTGCCCATGGAGCAAAAACCTTGACTCGTCGGAGAAGGCAACCTTAGCCCAGTGGCGGTGCTCACGTGCAAAGTTTAATGGTCCAATGGCGGTGCTCACGTGCGTCGTTGACGAGGACCTCTGGTCGACATGGGTGCAGCTCCCATGCGTCGACTGTTCAGGCCCATCCGTAGCAGGGTGCGTTCAACGGTAATGTCGGATACACGTCTGTTAGTACCACTTTTGAATCTGGTGGTCAGTTGATGGACTGTGGCTCTCCTGTCTCCTTTTACGAGTCGTTGTAGGCGCCGCTCACCCGTCGGTCGATGGCTCGTGACCCTTTACAGTGATGGCGTAGGAACGCGATTTCTGTCCCTGCTGTCCACTCTTTGTACACTTCACTACAGCGGACCGTGAACAGTTCACAAATCGCGCCGTTTCGGAGATGGTGCCACCCTTGCTGCATTAGCCTATTATCATCCCTTTTTGAATGTCTGTTAAATCCGGACGTTTACCCATCTTGAGGCTCGTGCACCTGCCATTTGATGCACCAGCTTTTAAGCTTTATCAACCTGTTATTCAAATTTTGCAATGTGTAATCGTTGTTGGGGCGAACCATGCGTGTGCCTTGAAGGGGTGCTGGTCATAATTCATTGATATGACAGTGTATATGAGGTGTAACATGCTCTATATACTCTGAAGTTTCAGGATAATTCGTCAAGTATTTTTCTAGATATTCGACAAAACGTCTAAACTCAAAGGTGTTCATAATATTTTGTCCGATCCCTGCATGTCACAAGCTCAGTCAGTTAAGTGTGTTCGTCACCAGTTGTGCTGCTACATGTATATGCGTATTTAATGATGGAATGGTGTATACAGTAAGTATAAATGGTCTAACGAAATTTGTGCTGATCGGATGTGCGGGAGGGTCTTATTCTACATATCCCTAAATTTATGGACACCAGTATAAGTAAAATGCATAGCGAATAATTTTTTTCAGATATATTTAAAGAAATAAATCGCAGTGTTAAGCCGCCGCATATTAGACCACGCATTGCAAGTTTCTTCGAAGAAAGACGACCATTCACTGCTTTAAATAGTATATCCGAGAGTACTAATATATAACAATCTCTCCCTTCTATATTCGATTATGTTACGCTTGTTTTTATTTTATTATGTTGTTTTACTATCAACAAGAGTTGAAGAATAAAATCAGCACATGATCGTAAATTTTTGAAACTGCCGTTTACTTAAGAGAAGAGTTTTGCAGCGGTTTACTTTCAAAATCAAAGAATTTTTTTTATTAAATTATATAAAAGTGTCTGTTTGGTTATCAATAGCCATTTGCTGCGTTGTTATCATTCGACTACTAAAACTATTCTGCGCATTCACTTTAATTATGTGAGAATCTCCCAATAAATGAACTTGAAAACTGCAGTATTAGGTTTGAAGCTTTTAAATAATATATTGCCCTTTACAATATGCAGATCCATAATCTCTCTTAATTGCTTGTAAAATTATTATGATGATGTCCCCGAGTTTATAATGACCTTGAAAAGTTTGTACCGTTTTTCTTTCCCCTACTATTGATTTCCCATGGAATTAGGACTTTATTGATTAGATTCATTATCCTGCTTTTTTTATTTTGAAACCCTGTCTCTAGTTCCTTATGGTTCTTCAAACTGAGCGTTTCCTATTTTATTAGGAGCCTAATTGGGTGGCTCATTTGAAGTCGAGTTCGCAAAAGAAAAAGTTTGATTGATTATAGTTGATTGCCTTTGAATTGTCTGGATGAGGATTTTTTAGCATACAAGTGTTAGACTGCATTATTGAATAAGGTGTATTGTTACTGAAGTGATACTGAGTGGAAGAAATGATAGATCTGTATGCTTTCATAATGAGCATCCTCCGTTTGTCCGTCCGTCCTTTAGCGCTTAGCATTTGAAGGCGAGCATGTTTTTGAATCCTATTTCTGCCATTAAATAGCCTAAGACTATAGACCAGCCTGAGCTTATAGGTGAATTGAATTGGTACATTGGGTCTGGGTCAAAGACCATAGCAAACAAAGGGGACCGCACTTTTCACAATTCATTTTTAACTTTTTCTCCTGTAATAGGATAGGGCCACCTCGGTACTGAAAGAATGAAGCACAGGAGTGTAAAATGCGCCGATCTATTATTAATATCGAAGTTTTTGAAATTGTTGTACATACCTCTGTGAACCCCTTTGATAGAATGTTTATTCAGGTTAGCAGTTGTTATAATGATAAAACTAAGAAAGGAAAGCGTGGAGCAGAAATTGCTTATGTATCGCTTAGAGATCAAGTGGGATATGCTGGATATATAGGGGGTCCAAAACCCCGATTACAGCCATTTCAAAAGCTACACGAAATTGTAATGTGAAACTAGACTTGCATTTTGGGTTCATGATTAATCTGATCGCCTTCTTGAAATATGCTAAGTTTGAATGTCAGGTAGGTCATGTGATATATCAAACAACATGAGAATTTTCCCAAAAATTCATTCCACCTGTCGGATTTCACCTGTCTGTCACGGATTAGTAGAGATTTTGTTTCACGTGATCTTTACTTTTAGATGGTCCTTATTACGATTTATTTCTGCATAAACCAAGACTATAGTGAGGCACATAGAAACGTTTAGTGTGGTTAGGACTTGTATTTGTTAATCATCTCAGGAGAATACCAAAGGCAGTCTTACATAATATTAAGTTTTTGTCAAAACCCCACAGTACACTCTATATAATCTACAATTCATTACATACTCCCCACTATAGAAGCCAGGACACCACCTTTCATTCGTTCCGACGATTCCAGAATTCAAAGTATAACAGCACCAAACGTAAACATTTCCATTTTCTGCCACCAGAAACACCTTACCCCTAAAAACAAACCCCTAATCCGTGTAAATCCTCCAGTCATTATCGATCTAATTGGAAACTCACGAGACTAACGAAACCCTATACCCCGAAAGCTGATCCTATTTCATCATCCTAAGAATCCCGACAGCCCAATTAACAGACCGCAAAGAGAAGCCGACACCAAAGATTCCTCTCATTACAGACCAACTTGATTGTCTTCTTCGCAGAACCCTATATTGGTTTTGGGAACCTCTTAAGGGTATGAAAAGCAAACACGTGTCAGATTGGAAACCGATAAACTGATGACTCTACCTAATGAGTGGCGTTACAAGCGTCTCAATCATCTCAATTTGTGACTCCTTCGTAAGCATCCTGTACAAAATCATTCTTGATGGCATATTTCAAAAACACGAAGACATACAAGTGGAAATCCAATACTGATATGGGGGACTAATTTAAGGGACTTGAAATCCGCCATATTAGATTGTCAATTTTTTTTCCTATTTGAATTAGGTCTTGTGACATATCAATCAACATGAGAATGTACCAAGAAATTCTGTGCGCATGTCAGATCTATCCCGGTTTTGAAGATATCCTGGTAAGTCAGATATACTGAGCCTAAAGCAGGATCTACAGAATGGAAAATACCTGGACATATACACTGAACGACCAATTTATTAGAGACACCCCGCTAATAGCGTGTTGCGCCTCCTTAGCGGTGGGAACTGCCTTAATATGTGCTGGCATGGGTTCAAGAAGGAGTTGAAACCGTTGCGGAGGAATAGCAGCCCAAGCTGACATCGCAGCGTCCCGTAATTGGTGAAGGTTGGACGGTAGTGTGGGAAGGCGTCGGATGGTTCTCTTCACTTCATCCCATAAATGATCGATCGGGTTCAGATCGGGTGACCGAGCTGGCCACTGAAGCAGGTGTAAGTCCGCATCATGTTCCTCGAATCAATCCAAGACCATTTGAGCACGGTGACAGGGAGCATTGTCCTGCTGAAACTGTCCGTCACCACCAGGGAACACAGTCATCATGAACAGGTGCATCTGATCGGCAGCAATGTTCAGGTAGTGTGTCACATGCAGGGATGTGTCTACGAATATCAGAGGACCCTGTGTGTCCCAAGAGAAGACACCCCAGACCAGCATTCCTCCTCCACCCGTCTGTACGGTTGTCTGCTGACAGGATGGGTCCATGGCCTCGTGCTGTCTGCGCCAGATGCGCAGTCTGCTGTCCGCATGATGAAGTAGGAACCGCGATTCGTCGGACCAGGCGACCTCCTTCCACTCCACCAGTGTCCAGTGGCGATGCCTGTGTGGCGATAGTAGGCGCACTTTCCTATTTTGCGGTAACAGCGACGGTACCCGTACTGGCCGCCTGTTGTTAAACCCAGCTCGGTGCATTGTGCGCCGCACCGTGTGCTCCGAAATGGGTTGGGATGCTCCCTCATTGAATTGCGCTGCAATTTTCGGGCTGTTCCCGTCCTGTTGCTGTGGATGATTCGTGCCAGTCGCTGTTGGCCTCGTTCATCCACGACCCTGTTTCGTCCTGAGTTGTGTTTGTTGGAGGTTGTTTTTTGGCATAATTGCCATTCACGAATCATCCTTGACACTGTTGCACGGAAAAATCCGAGGAGGTTCGCGGTTTGCGAAATGCTAAACTGCGCCCGTCGAGCTGCTCCAATGATCATGTCTCGTTCAAAGTCGGTCAAATCCTTGGATTTACCCATATTCAGTCCACTTCTGCTGCTGACTGCAACTTGTAATCCAATGCATCCCTTTTATACACCGCTTCGGCCTGTTCCATTGTTTGGGTGTCACTAGGAGGCCGATCCGTTTTCCGTAAGAAGTTTCTCTGCTAAATTGGTCGTTCAGTGTATACAAGAACAAAAAATTTATATGGCATATTTAGTGTGATTATAGCTGCCATAGATGTTTATCTAGTTTATCCACTAGTTTCGCAAAGTTGCAGTTGGAGGAGCTTGGCCATTTTTTCCGCCACATTGTATAGAGGTCTTATTTTTTGAAATAAAAGTACGTCATGTGACATATCAAACAACATGCGAATGTTCCCAGGAATTCATTCCACTTGACGAATTTCAGTTGTCTGTCACAGTATGGAAGCTATCGCCACTTAAATTTTGCTTACATGCGGCCTGTCCGCTTTATCAGATGCAAAGATCAGTATCTCCCGTCACGTGATTGTATCACCAGACTAATCCATTTTACTTGGATAAATGGCCACCCAATATATAGTTTTCGTGGCTATCACGTGATCAATATTTTTCTAACCTGCCTGTCTGTTGTTGCTATTTTTATCTTATCGGGCAACCAATCATTATCGATGAGAGAATGGTCTGGCAGATGAGATTTAATTAACGCTCGTGCGCGAGATTTTAATTAACGCTTTTGTTGGAGACATTGATGACAAATTCTAATTAAAAAATATTAACAAGCATTTGGTGGAGGGGTCTTATGGCAACTGTATTTTCTGGGTAGTAATTGAGAATTTCGATTTGTTTGAGTCCTGTCAAAAGGAGCCGTCTTGAAAAGGAAGTGAGTACTTGGCAGTTATTAGATCTTGTGTGATGGGCTTAGACAGCTGGGGTGTTTTGTTGAAGAAGAGGAAAGATTTTGGTTTACCATAGTTTCCTTGCTTTTTCATCGGAGCTTGCTTGCTAGGACCATCCGGGATGCGATATCAAGGTCTTCCAATTTGTCATGAATTATCAGGGCTACTAAAATAGAAGGTTGCCGCATTCGGATGACTCATCGGATCATTCGCGCGAACTTGCCATTAGATCATTTTGATAGTTCGTGTTCTACTATGGCCACAGCTTAATGAGAATATTCATGTCCATAAATCAGCTTTTAATTAACTAATGAGCTCTGTATCCTTGGAAAACAATGACATTAATACGAAATGAAAGTGTAGAAAACGTATTTATTTCATTTCCGATTATAAGTAAAATTTATACTGTATATAATTATCTAATTAATATATGGTTGCGGTATTTTCTTGTCAAAAAATTGATTTGCCCGGTAATAATTCAGTTCATGATCCTTATTTTATCAACTCGATTATGTCGATGAAAACCGAGATAAAAAAAAGTTGGTCTTTGAAACATTCATATTCTACTTTTAGATTATCTTTCAGAATCCAAAATCAGAATTTCAAAATTCTAAAAATATTTGGGGACAAATACACACAAATACTCACAGCTCGGTTTTACAAAACCTAACACACAAACAGACTCAAATTTACACACATGGGTCTTTAGAACTATGGAAGATATATAGTGTGGTATGTCATTCGATCGGAAATGATGAGAAACGAAAGATGATAGGTCTCTTTTACGTTTTCTAAATATTAAGTTCGAGAAAATCAATTTTTTCATTAAAAAATTTGAGGGGTTAAAAAATGCAGGTTATGAAAGATGAACTCAGGGCTTCCGCTGCATTTCTATACCCTCCTCGGGGGGAGGAAGGGTTAATTTCTTGTCATTATTAATGGAGATAGTCTTCCAAAAGAAAAAGTTTTTATTAAAAATGTAGCGTATAAAAAATTTTAAATCGAAATAAAATTTCCAGGGACTTTTTAAGTTCGTTGTTATGGTAATGCAATATTGCGCATTCTCAACTGGCTAATTTTTATATTTTTCAAAAATTCTTTTTTTTTTTATTTTCCTAGAAAATGCTTTCTCATAATTAAATGATACTGAATTAATTTTGGGAATAAATCTGACAAAAACATATAAGTTCTATTTCAGGCAGAGCAGAAAAAAAATCATTCTGAATGAAGTATTTTCTAAAAGATGGTAAAAATTTAACTGAAGAATATTTTAAATTTCCTTTATCTTGTAAGAAAGTCAATGTCTAATTTCATTGTTGCTTAACTTCTTTGGCATTTATTTTGTGCTTTTATTATGGCTTCATTGTAAGTTATACATACGCACGGCTTTAATTTTTTCTTTTTATTTCCTTTTTAGTTTTGGCGGAATCAAAGATTGAATATTTTTTGCCGATCTATCTAACAAACGAAAAGAAGTTATTGAATTCATAAAAGGCAATATGCACAAACAAGAGAATAAAATTTTTGCTAATGCCTTAAGAATGGCAATTTTAGTATTGCAAACAATATTGTTTCGCAAGGTTTTAATTGGATTCTGCGCACCTACGCAGATGAACCAATTACTAATGACTTACTGCACAATAACCTCCTACAGGTTATATTCTAGTACTAGCAGAGGACCCGGCGTTGCCCGGGATAATTACGCCTGTAGGTAAACAGAACAACCTCAAAAAGCTAAATTAAACCTCCAAATTGGTTAAATAATAACTCAATCACTACAATATAGAGCGAAGGGACTATCCATTCTAAGATAAATCCGAAAGACAGGAATTTACCTCTTCACTGAAAAAATCCATTCTAGGTGATATACCGGGACTTGATTTACCGTAAAAAAAATTTTTAAAGGCTCACAATGGATGGACCTCTCCAAGGATGCCTTCTAGTCTAAATAATTTTTTACTCACGTAATCTTACTTTAGATGTACACTTGATGTTGTTGCAATTTCCTTTCTTCTTTCGATGTCTTGAAGCAAAAATTGGCCATTCATCACTTTGTGTAGTCTAATAGTGAAATCGAACATGCCTATGGTAAACTACATTCCAAATTTCAACTTTATACGTCAAAACATGTAGAAAATATGAAAGGGATGGATAGACAGCGGACAGAAGAGACTGTGAAAACAATAAATGCTGCATTCTTCCGCTACTTAATGACGTCATTTAGTCCCTCCAGGAGTCGGCATATTGAACTACCCGGTACTGTGATTACAGATAGAGTTTTGGGTGCGTTAGGGCTATTTTACGTTTAAAATCTTGAATTTTGTTAGTTTGAGATCGGAAGCTCGACTAGATGGTGCCATCCGACTTTGTTGACGTCACTATCCATGCTGGAGAAGCAGGCTCTCTTTGGTGTGAACACAAGGCGCTGTCATTAAGCGTCTCGTTGGATTTTATTGTTCTTGGGTGCCTTGAGCTCAGGGTAAATAAAACGAAGCGAGGAGTGTGGGGATGTTACTAAGCCAAGACACGTGCCCCCAGTTTCATCCTATTAATTAGCAACTTCTGTTCCAATTACCCGCCCACGATTGGCTGTTAATTAAATGGAACCACTGTTTAGGTAGCTCTTCGCGCGGGCGCAGCTCTGTTCTGTGCAATTGGTTGATGTTGGGGGGTCTTGTTTGCGCGCGTGCTTTGTATTCTTTGAAGTAACGCACTGGAGAGGGCGCCTTTTGATTAACATGCTCTTGTTTTGGAGGAACCAGGGCTTTGAGATTGACACTTTCTCGGGGGTTGTTGAGCTGTTTTCTTGCGGTGCTTTTGTGATTGTACTGAGAAACAGTTTGTGCATTTAGCACGTGCTCGCATCACATTGGCTGCTTTCCTTTCCCTTAACGTATCAGCTTTTAATTTTGAGGTCGTCCTCTACCGAAAGATATCGATTGCGTCTCGGATCGATCGGATCTGTCTCGTGCGAAGTCTTTATTCGCTTCCCCTTTTCTCTCCTGGACAATGGCAGGAAGAAAAATTCGAGGAGCCGTCTACTTTTCTATTGGAAAGAGTCTTGCCGAACATGCCAGGTACATACCAAGCGCGGGGGACACAAAGGAAAAGCGCAACAGACACCAATGGGAGGGTGTCTCGTGTTCAAAGAGACGATGGAGCAACACGTGTCACCCGAGACGAAGAAGGATGGATTCCTTTTGAGCGTCCTGAACAGCTCCCGGAATTGAATGTTCGGGATGGGGAATTGAGTGGGAGGTAAGGTGATTTTATTGGCAAGTTGGACAAGTTATGGTGATGACAGCTGTGACTTTGTCAATGGAGCTAAACCACAAGGTTTTGAAATGTTACAGTGCACGAGTATTTTCCCGTCATATTGAATTGAGGTTATATTTTTCAAATGGAAAGGGGTCATGTGACATATCAAACAACATGAGAACATTCCCAGAATTTCATACCACCTATCGGATTTCATTTACCTGTCACGGTTTTGAAGATATCGTGGAATGTTAGATATTGAACCAAAAGGATGGCATGCATTATATGATCAAAGCACCTGGACACCTTTACAAGACTAAGAACTTAATATTACGTGAGTTACATGATAAGTCTGCTAAGAAGTCTATCCACCAGTTTTTTTAAAATGAGAATGGAGGGGTTTTTTTTCTGCCATAGTGGATTGAGCTAATTTTTTTCCCAATGATAAGTGGGTCATATGACATATTAAACAGCGTACGGATCTTCCAAGAAATTCATTCCATCTATCAGATTTCACCTGTCTGTTGCAGTTTAGACGCTATCGTTACTTAAAGTTTGCAGGGTAGTACTATTCAGGTGTCCAAAATGTCTGATAACATGATAGATATCTCAAAGCTGCCAGGTAGACGAGATCTGATCAGTGTGGTTTATAGGTAATAGGGGGGGTGGGTAATTAATTGCCGCACTCAAATTTGACTTTGATCCCCAAATTTAAGGTCATCCTTTTCTAACTCGAAAACTATTAAAGATATAGAAAAATTTCCAGTTGCTACCCTGTAGTGCAACACCACATTAGTCTAAAAACAATTTTTAATCACATCCTTCCCCGTGAAAGATTTTGAGAAAATGGGCGAGAAAGAGTCACTCAAGATCAGTTTGGACTTGCCAGGTTGACTTCACTGCAATTCAAATGTGTTAGAAACCTCAGCCAACCTGGCCAGCCCAAGCTGACTTTGAGTGACTCTTTCTTGCCCACTTTGTCAAATCTTTCAAGGGGAAAGGTGTGATTAAAAAATTTTTTAGACTAATGTGGTGTTGCACTATAGGGTAGCAACTGGTAATTTTTCTCTATCTTTAATAGTTTTCGAGTTAGCAAATGGATGACCTTAAATTTGGAGGTCAAAGTCAAATTAGAGTGTGGCAATGAATTCCCCACCACTCTTACTCCTATGAACCACACTCATCAGATCTCGCCTACCTAGCAGCTTTGAGATATCTGCCATTTTACCAGACTTTTTGGACACCCTGTATAATTTGTTCAGTGTGCTCTCTCCCTTCTTGCATGAAAGATCTAATCCAGTCATGAGGCAGTACAGCAGCCGCATCTCGTGAGATGATGCAGTCTTTCAGATTGGATATCAAGCCACCGACGAACAATCTTCTTATGAAGTGGAATGCTATGGCAGTGCCTTTGGAAACTGAAGTAATCCCATCAGCAGGTAATTGCTGTTGGGTCTATTGATATGAACAGCTAATTGCTGTTAGGCATAGCGATTAGACACAAATACATTGTATGTGCGAGTGTGCATGATTCTGGCTCTTAGTATTGGGCAGTTCAAGGTTATTGTTTCAGTAGTCTAATTGCACCTTATAACAGTGGTCAGTAGAGAAATGCGGACAAGTTAATTGAAATGGATGAACGAATTTTGCATGCGACTAACTCGTGCTTTTTCAAACTGACCTTTCCTGCATAGCTTATCGGTCTCCTCCCATAAGGCCAGAGGAAATGGAATTTCGGCTCGCGCGGATTCCTCAGGTTGGTGATCGATAATTTGTTGAAATTCGCAGGGGTCTGTGTACAGCGCTGGGGGCTTGTAATCTGTTCGCTTTGTAATTTGAGGTTTCCTGTTGGAAGGAAATTAAGTTTTGGATGGTTGGTTTGTGTTAATTAGGGTTCCGCTGTGGTTAGGTAATTAATCGTTTAATTATTATTATTTGGAAACAAGAAGATGGGGTGAGTAATGAAAGACTTTGGGAGCTAGTCTGCGAAAGCAAAATGTGGAGAAGATAACTCGAATGGTGGATTTTAAGTTGGTGGAAACGTGACCTTTTATCTAAGGGCTTATCTGGGTCATGAACTGCAGCATATAGCAAATAAGAGGCGATAGCTTCTAAACCGTGGCAGATAAGGGAAATCTGACGAATGCATTGAAGTCCTGAGGAAATTCTCATGAGGTTTGATATGTCACATGAACCACCTTGCTTTTGAGAAAAAGATGGCTGATTTCAAAATGGCGTCCATATGCTCTTATATGAAGATCAATTGCACAGTTAACCCGCCGAAGATGGAACAGTGGTGAGGTGTGAGGTTTGGGTGCTTCGCAAAATAATGTTACTGGCCCGCCGTTGCTGTTGATATCTTTAGGATATCCGTAGCACCCATTGAGTTTATCCACTGGATACAAGGAAACACCCGCAATATGGCCAGATAAGATCTAAGACATTTCCAATACTGATGGGGACCTATTGGATAAATCTGAAATCTAGTGGATGCTTGAGGACATTTTTAGATGGTTTTCTTGAATATTGGATATCCATTGGATAGATGTTGGCGATAACTTTATGGACATCATATTGTATGGAGTACTCATTTCCTATACAATTATTATCAATTATTATTGTTATGAATTTTGGGCTCGTTTATTATGACTGTTATTTGGATTGGCATTAGGAGGGTGTGTGCTATAAGACCATATCGTATTCCATATCCATTATAATATGGAATTCATTCTAACGTCTACACACTCTGAGCATCTCTGCAAAGGGTGAGCGTTTCATTCCGCTCCTTCGAACACCGCTCTCCCATTCCACTCAAATCGAACCCCCTCTCTTCAAACGAGAAACAGTTTAAATAAATTTTTTTGCCCCTTCTTGACGACCCCCTCCAGCTTTCATTTTAATCCAAAAGAGACGGATATCGGGTTTCTCTCAAGAATTTAATCAATCGCTACCAGCATTCTTTGATTCCTCCACTGAAATAGGAATTCCAAATGAGTTTGCTCACACAGACACACACAAAGACTGGAGGGGACTGGAGCATAGGGGTAAGGAATGGAAAAGAAGAAAAAAAAAGATATATGTGCAGTCGCCACATTTTAATATGGCCGATAAAGGCAGGATGGGATTTTTATTGAAAGCAAAAATTTTTTATTCAGAAAAAGCAATTTCATTTGGCAGCGCAGTTCATTGCAAATTTGTGTTTTATTATTGCGTTCATTGTTAATGGCATTTCTAGGATAGGATTCCTCACTTTGACATGATAATGGGGTTTCTGACTTTAATGACTTCAAACGATCGTAAGTGCATCCGACATTCGTACAGTTGCCTAAGACAAACGTTTACAAATTCAATTTTTACTCTTCAATTTCTCAAGAATACCGGTTTCTATTTTCTCATGAATAACCCAGTAGCTCATTAAAGTATAACGTCATCAAGCACATAAAGATTAAATGATCACGTAGATCATTACAGATTTATACAGCGTCTTCATAAAATATTTGTATATCCGTACAATCTATAGCCTACTCTTATATAAAGTGGAAGAGAGTTTTATGTTAGCTGGCGATAAACGAAAAAAACTACTGAATCGATCTCAACCAAATTTTGACACATGTTTCTTGGCATCACGTAGTGTGTCAAAACTTATTTGCATCATGAAAAACTTTCCACTAGGTGGCGACGCGCGATTTGACGTCAACACGCATCAACTTCTTCAAAGTAAGGCTACTTAAACGACAAGCGTACAGAGGGTTGATGTGAATTCAATTCTGCACAGGTTGCATTTAAATGCAGAAACTCACTGCGAATTTTTCATTACGAAAAATTTTATAAGACGCTAAATTAATATTGTAGAGTGAAAGCAAAATAAGCCATCAAAGAACTCTTGGAGATATTATAATACCCATTTCCATAAAAGTTGGAAAAATATGAAAAATGCAAATAAAACATGATTGACTAAATATATATTAGTAGCATTAATACTAATAATTGTGTTTGAAGTGACTGAAGTAAAATATATACAATTTATAAATATCTTTTTATATTTTATTTTATTTTATTTTTTTCGGTCGTATATGATTTTTTAATGAAATTGCCATTGGCAACATGCACCATAATAATTGGAACGGAAGGAAAAGACCGCGCCGGAAGCCATAGAAGTGGCATGAATATTCTCGAAACTTCTGGAGAACATTACGTTATAACTTTTCCTTCTCTAAATGCAAACTGCAATGTGCGGCCAGTCATTTACACGACAACATATAAACTGCAACACACTTGCTTAAGAACATGCATATTCCTTACCGTCTCGTAGTTAGATTACATTAAATATGAAGTAGAGTACATATTTAACGACAAGTAATCACTCTGTTAAGGCTTGGTCAATTGTACATTATTCTAATTTTGTATTTCATACGTAAATAATGAAATAAAAAATGTTTATTGGACTGCAGGAAAATAGCAACACACTTGGTTAAGAACATGCTGTTTTATTGTTCCGAAATAAGATTCTTATTTACATCATTTATACTTACATCGTATAAGAAGCATTCATTCGAGAATCACCTCAAAAACACGAGATTTCATTGAATTAATCTGATATTTCAACGTATCTTGAGGACTTTTTTGCCACTCCCTTCTTACTGCAATTTCCAATTCTCCTGTGCTTTCATATAGGGTCCCATTGGCATAAACAGCCCGAGATTAGCATGACCACAAATTCTCAATAGGATTTAAATCCGGAGAAAACGCAGGATGTTGGCCAAGTTCAATATTATTCCTCCTAAACCAGTCCATTGTGGTCTTAGCGGTGTGGATTCTTGCATTATCTTGCACAAATATTCCATTAGATCCAACAATATCCTGCCAAACTGGCAGGAGATAATGCTGCAAGGTTTCCTGATAATCAGTTGCTTTTTGGTTTCCATGAAGAATAGCAATGTCAGTTTTCCCTTTGAAACTGAAACCTGCCCAAACAAACAATCCCACTGCTCGAACATAATGACTGCTGAGAATCTTGGTTTCCTTTCTGAGGTCATGCCAATCCAGGTTGAAACGTTTTTCATTAGAAAACACCACATTACACCATTCTTTGTCCCATGTCTGATGATTTTTAGCCCACTGGAGTCTTTGTTCTTTATGGTTTCCTCTTCAGTTTTTGCCACTTAATGTTGGGGGATGCTTTCAAAACTCTCCGTATTGTTTCGTTTGACTCGTCCCGTTTCAAATTGACTTTAATCTGTTCCAGGGATACTGCTTGATTGCTTGCTCTTCTCAGTATACCCCTCTTGTCACGTTGAATCAGGAGCATAGGATGACCTTCTGCATGGTTTTTTCCATATGTTTGTGGGTTTCTGAGGAAATTAGATATTACACAAAGTGATCTTCCAGTTTTGGCTGGAATTTCGCGATATGTTTTTTCCTTTCTCCTTTAAAGTAAGGATTTCAATCTTTTCAACCTCCTTCAGGGTCTTTCCCTTACCCATAATGCTGAAAAATGATTTTCAATGAACGTATTTGTAAATATATCGCAATATACATAAATAACAATAGGCTGGATTACCTAATTTCCGAAGTAAACTTTTCAAATATGCTTTTAAATTTCCAAATATTATTTTGTTCTTAAGCAAGTGTGCCAGCAAATTGTGAAGAATGTTTGAAATAATTATTTTTCCTTTGCAACAAATGAGTTTACATATCTAGACTTATGCAAATATCTTGGGTCGACCTCATGTTCTTATGTAGTGACCGGGTATAAAGTACAACCAATATCTCCGCCTGCTTTCCAGGACAAATGGTACGTTCTTAAGCTGGTGTGCTGCAGTTTACCACCGTTCGTAAAGGGCAAGAACAAAGACCAATTCTGTCTCCTCGTGATCTTCGGGTTTTCAGATATCACTGCCTTAAAAATAGACGTTCAACAGTGACAGAAATTGCGGAATGAGCTCGAGGATTCTATCAAAAACCTTTATCGTTGAATACCGTTCACCGCTATATCACACAATATGCAGGGTGATTCAGTCAATTTCTGACTATCCATTTCAGTATTATGCTGTATTGACCCATTAACGTTTACAAACTTAGCATTTCAGTATTATATTTTAGGCAGTTCGGAGTTTTTATTCCCGTGGAAAAGTCTAGATGATATGCTCAATGTGGCCACTACGAACGTTTTGAACTGCTCGCAGCCGAATGGTGAAGTTGTTCATAACTCTATCCAGGATTTCTGCATCCACAAGGGTGCAGCAGTCGACGATGCTTTGTCGCAGCTGGTCTAGGGTTCTTGGTGCTGCAGTGAACACACTGTCTTTAAGGAACTCCCAGAGATAAAAATCACATGGGTTTAGGTCACGAATCGCAGGCGAACAGATTTTTTGGTAGGGGAATCGACCAATCTTGTGCGAACATTTTTGACAACTTCGGCCGTTCGAACACGAGCTTCGCTCCCGCCTTTTTTCTTGCCTTTAACACATCCAATTGCACGAAATTGCTTGACAAAATCCATGATTGCTTGCTTGCCTGGTGCGTCTCGACACTTACACTCTTTCTGGAACTTTCTTTGCACGGTTACAAGGGATTTTGTCTGGAAATACCATTCGACAACCTTGCATTTCTGCTCTGTTGATAAAGCGGGTGCCATTTTTCAACAATACGATTTTCATGCAGCGCCGTTGCAAAAATACAAACTCCAACTATTTAGAAATTCGATATGGCGCTCATATTCTTTCAATTGTTTACCCCTAATGCACGTGATTCGAGTAAAATGGTCAGAAATTGACTGAATCACCCTGTATGTTGAAGCTCTTTTATGCAAAGCGAAAGGTGTTCGTCAACACATTTCAGAAATGCAGGCGCCTGGCTTGGGCACGAAATCATCTGAAGTGGAATGACGCCCAGCAGCGACTTGTTTAGTGGTCCGATGAATCTACGTTTACGACTGTTGTTGGCGAAAATCGTCGGCGTGTACTTAGGACCAAAGAGGAAAAGGTCAATCCTGCCTGTTACCGACGTGCTGTACGAGGTACGTTCAAGTTCTAAGGTCTCCTAATTTATTTTTGAAAAACTATTGACCCTAGAAAGCTGAAACTTTCGTGACTTCTGGAACATTCTTATGTGTTTGATTGTGATCCGTCGATCTGCTCGAATGAGAGTGTTCGCATGTTCCGACATTGCAGGAGTCAGAGCTGTGCACGGCTGGCCACCTCGCAGGAGATCAGACAGTTTTGCTTGACCTTGCGGCGATGATGACACACGCTTTGCCCAACGATTCACCGTGCTTTTGTCCACTGCCAGATCACCGTAGACATTCTGCAAGCGCCTTTGAATATCTGAGATTCTCTGGTTTTCCGCCAAAAGAAACTCAATCACTGCCCGTTGTTTGGAACGCACCTCCATTGTAAACGCCACTTTAACAGCTCACTATAGCGCTGTCACATATCGGTCGTCAATGAAACATACGAGACGAAGCGGAAATGTTTGAAAATGTTCCACAAGAAATGTCCATTTTTTCAATCAAAATTGGCCGAGGAAAAAAATGTGTTGCATTACTTATTGAACTATCCTCGTATAAATGGTTCAGCTACAGGTGACGTGGTTCTCATTCCTCGCATCCCAATGATCCCAACGGATATGCCATTTCAATTTAAAAAGCTATAATTTCCCAGAAAACTATCTTTTGCTTTAAGCATCAACAAGGCATAAGGGCAGACATTCATATATATTGTATTGATGTAAGAAACGAGTGTTTGTCCCATGGACAATTATGCGAGGTGTGTACAGAAAGTATCAGACCTTTATTTTTCCTGCCTAAACGAATGATCCGCGACCTTCTCTGGCGACTTTCATCCGCATGCGTGCAGTTAGTCACGTACGCAGAGCACGTTAGTTGCTCTTTGTCATCGTGAGAGTGAGTGAAAATATACACGCCTGTTGATTTTTTGATTTTCTCGAAAGGCCAAATCATCGACAAAGAGTAGTATCTGACGCTCCTTCTTCGCCTTCGTGATGCTATACGACAAAGGATCCGATCTTTGGGCAACAGGAACTTGTTCGCTCCATCACGACAACGCACACACCCCATTCATCGCATCTGACTCAGAAGTTCCTGGCCAAATACAGCACTCCTTTGGTCCGTCAGCCTTCTTTCTCCCCTGACATGGCTACATGCGACTTTTGGCTGTTCCCCAAGCTCAAAACGCCTCTGAAGGCACCCGATTTCAATCACGAGAAGACATTATGCAGAAAACGATGGCGGAGCTGTCCGCCTCTCCAAAGATACTTTCAGCAATGGCGAGAACGGTGGGAGAAGTGTGTGCAATCCCATACTCTGAAGGCCGAGGCGGGGAAGGGGGATTAGTGTTTAAATCATTCAGGTGAATACTTTAGTTTTATCGGCCAAAGCTCGAGTCTTTTTGTACACACCTCGTATGTTGCAATTTCTAGAACGGACAGTTCAGATAATGCAATACGTTCTTTTGTCAGCAGGTCACAAGAAATGTCTTTTTTATGTAGTTTTATGATATCAGACATTTATTCTGTGATGTCTAATGAACGTATCGTAATGTGAGATATGTGCTTCGAAAAGTTAACTTTCACAGTTTAGTTTCCACGCAGTGTTTTCACTTTCTACCGCTAAGGGTCAGGAGCGAGCGGGTAAAGAAAATGGCGCTGACTAGAGAACAGAGATCGTCCTATGTATTTGACTGTCATGTAAACAACTCTGCGATTAGTGTTCAACGGCATTAATGAGATCATGTGTTTGAAGTAAACTTTGAACGTCATAAATTATTAAGGAATGATATACCTATGTACCGAAAAGCTAAACTAGTTGCCATCACATAAACCATTTGAAACATTTCTAAAATTTTTGAATCGTTTTTAAAAAAACTTTAGAACATGTACCAATGAATCAAATTCAATCATCTTCGAACTTATTATTAATTAATTACTCTTATATATTCATTCATGACACGTCGCTACGAGTTGTTCATGTATTACATGCCATATCTTTTTTATTGAAAATTTTTAGATGGTGTTATATTGGTACCGCCGTAGCTTTTGTTGATCATATTACGAGATCAGTCATCTGGAAAAGATGGAAGCTTTGAGCACATTAAATCCAGCATGTAAACTGCGTGGCCGAAAGTCATGGGAAGGGTTGTCCCATTTGAAGATATGCCATTTAGTGCTCAACGACTGACATGGGCCCGCGAATATCGTCACTGGACCATATATGGGATAGTGGCGGCATATAGCATGGTCAGATGAATTCCCACTCAGACTTGGAGGAGCGACTCGCTATTAATACCACTTTTGGCCACTCACTTTAGCAGTCCATTGTGCAGCTATTAGTGGGGTTAATTTCCTGTTATTTTTTGAGACGCCCTGTGGACTGGTTCTACGAATGGAGGGTAATGAAAAAAATACATTTCATGCGTGAAATCAAAGAGAATTTTAAGCGTACTGTCATGAAAGTTTAATTTTGTTTAAAGGTCATGTGAGCGATGAGAGTGAATTCCTGGAAATGTTGACCTTTGTGAGCGGGATTTGATGGAATGTTTTTTTTTTTCCACTGGAGATCTCTTCCGAACAGCGTGTTCTTGACAAGTGGATCCTGTTTAAATATTTATAAATAATTCCTGTAATGAAGTTTGATTTTTTTTAAAGTCATTCTTACCGGAACGTTGACGATTCAATTGCGTTCTTGGAAAAGTACGGCAGCTCCGTTGACATTTTGCTGAATCTTTTTTGTGCTGGAGAATTGTGCAAGCAGAAATAAGTTAGCGAGTTGGATGTTCATTCTGGGACTCGGAGGTTTACATACGGTCCTGTAAACATCTTTCTATAAAGCATATTGTCTTGTAAAATGTGATCGGAGGTGGAAACCTATTGTCAGAAAAAGTTTTTCCGGACACTCTTGCAAAATAATGTCACATGTTCTAATTTACATGTCTCTGATGTATATCAAGATTGTTATACCGTTATAATAATAGGATATTCATACAGAGATAGTGAAACTGGTCTTATACATTGTATAATGGAAAAGATATGACAGAAGTGGACCAGAGTGGTTCATCTCGCAATTTCAGATCACTCACACCTTCTTTGAAGGCACTGTAAGGTAATGTCAGTGCTAGTATCTTAATACGTGTACAATGCAGCTGCTTACAAGCTGCTGGTTAATTTATGATACGCTGGACGCTTTAAGAAGAGCTTTAATTGAAATCATTTTATCGAAGTACTAATAAGCGTTCTACCAGAGTCTACAATGGGACTACTCAAGTTAAAACTCGAGCAAGCAATGTTGCACTGAATCCAAACTAGATCACAATGCCATTGAGAAGGCTGATACCGAAGCCTATGTCAAGCGATTGAACAGGAAGCCTTACCAACATGAAAGCTCAGATTTGTGTTACGAAATTCCAAAGATGGAGATGGACATAACCCTCCGCTCTGGAGACCGCCTGTTTATTTGATGAACATGCACTCTTTGAAGCTAATCCACGCGAAACATAACCATAAATGATCTAGACAACACTATGTGACTAAGGACACTGTGCAGAACCAGCTCTATGTACTGGGGAAAAATAAAAAAAATTGGATCAGTGGGTACCAATTTTGTTAGCAGCGAATAAACTACGATGATGAAATATGGCATGTCCTCTACTACAACTATTCACTAGTCTTTCTGCCAATGGCTGTTATCACCAGGGGAACCTCCTAAATAGATCCCAAAGTAGGACCTACATCTGAAGAGAGTGTTGCTGACTTTTCTGGACAGCCGTTGAAGTAGTACACTTTATGTAGGTTCTAGAAAAGCAAGATGAAACCGCTGTAGCACAACTACAACAGTAGCCTGCATTGTCCAGTCGCAAAGTACCCCTACTGCTACAGGACAATGCAAGACCACACACATGTTTGAAGACACTTTCAAAGATTATGGATGGAAGCATTGCCTCATCCTCTGTACTCAGCTGACATTCTCTCCTATAGTGATTACCTGTATAAATCATCGGATGATAGTCCTATGCGTACTCGAATGCAGTTAGAAATAGCCATGCCCTCGATGAAGAATTGCTTCAAGACTTACACCATACAAAGCAAAGATTTCGACCAAAGACTTGGGATGATTTACACATCACCAACCCGGTGGAGACGCATGTTACTAATTGTGATGGATGATTATTTTGATGAATAAGTCATTGAATGTCTGTCTTTTTAAGTTATGTGAGTCCAAATGGACCACTTGAAAATACGCAAGAGCCTTATAAATAACCTGACACCAAGCAGTTTTTTACGAGAACTTTGGTCATCTGTCAGGTCAGACGTAGTTATGTGGCTAATCCATGATAATCTTCAGTGAGTACCTTCAGTGCATCTTCATCAGAAGTAGGCGGTCGTCCAAAGTGGAGGTTATCTTCGAGGGTTACATTTTCATTCACGGTATTTCGAAAACAAAACTGAATGCTTTTCTTGTTGACAAAGCATCCTGTTCATAGGCTTGGCATATATTACGGCATACGTCTCCTGAGTTGCATTGCGATTCACCATTGTAGATTCTTTAAAAGAAATATGTGTGAGGATGCAAAACTGTTCATTGTCAAAGACTGATATACGCAAGAACTTTTTAAATGGTCTGATACTGTTCTAGTTTTTCCGTTATCGATAGAACTGCAGAGGAAACCATTTTCCTTTCTTTTTGCCATTTCTTTTGGAAATGGAGTTAGGAAAAGTTTTCAATTTTGTTTCTCTCGTTTCCTATCCGACATTGATCAACCGAACTGTCAAGGGCTGTAAAATAAAAAATAGGATTTATTGGATTTTGTTCCTTCTCTACTCCGCATTTATACTATTTTAGGGTTCGTTCAACTCCAGTGTACTGTCTTTTTTAATAAAAACTTGTTTTTTCAAAATTGGATTTTGATTTATGAGATTACGAGAGTTTGTTTTTAAAGCTGCTACGTTGGAGTTAATTCAGTTAGGGCTGACGTCCTCTAATTAACTAATTACATGGCGCATGTCAGTTTAGAATGAGATGTTATTAAATTACTTTTTTTTTATCTTGGTTGAATATCAAAAGTGCTTCAACAGATGCTGTCGCATTATTGTTTGGAGCCTTCAGTCAATACAACCATGACCTCCTCTATTACTTGAGAGCTATTCTTAGGGAGTAGAAAAACATATACAGGGTGGATACAAAAATGAGCCCCCCTCCCCTTTTATTTTCGAACCGAAGCAGATATATCAATTTTGATGAATCCAATGTATAGGAAGTTGTGGGTGACCTATCCCATGGTGCACTTTTCATCATCCCAAATATGTAAATTAGGACAGATTCAAATCCTATCTTAAAAACCGTAACAGATACACGAGAAATTCCAATTGAAGGCTTGTTGAGCATGGAATTCCGAACAAAACGAAACAAAAATTTCCAAAATCCTATCACATGTTGAATTTATTAGTTACCTCCCTATGCACTTCACAAAGACATTTGAATGTTCAACATGCAGATCAAGAAATTACCAAAAATTACCTTAATAACATTCACTTTCATGAGGAAAAGCAAATAAAAGACATGTGTCGTCACTTTGAGCATATTTTATGATTAACTTTGGACTAATTAAATAATTATTTATGCACTATGGCTGTTTGTAAATTACAAACAATTTTGATTGCTGGTGATCCGTTCATCGGATTTTAGAAATTTTTTTTTCGTTTTGTTCGGAATTACATGTTGAACAAGTCTTCACTTGGAATTTTTCGTGTACCTTACAGTTTTTAAGATAGGATTTGAATATGTCATAATTTGCATATTTGGGATGCTGAAAAGTGCACCATGGGATACGTCACTCGCAATTTCCTATTCATTGGATTCATCAAAATTGACATAACTGCTTCGGTTACGAAAATAAAAGGGGAGGCTCTTTTTTGTATCAACCCTGTATACTCTTTATTGTTAAAAAGCGGTACGCTGACAACGCACCTAATGAGAAAACCACGCACAGAGTATGATCAATGTGAAATAAACTGTTTACATATGTCTGGCTTAAACAATATGGAATATAAGGGAAATGGATCCTGAAGTATTAGATGTCCATGGCTATTTATCTGAATGGAGTTCAGGGTTCTCCTCCCGACTGATTTTGGTGACCGCCCGGCTGAATACACGAAAAGCTGCGCAACATCTCATATAGCTACATACAAAAACTCCGTGCTAGTCGTGTTAAGCGTGTCGTTTTGCTAAAATTTGACGTCACTTCCTGCACGAACCGTGTCTCGTGTTGCAAAACGCCTAGCATGGAGCGCGGGCTTTTTTCGTTCGTGTTAGTTCTCTAACACAACGTTTGCGCGTATGCTCATTGTGTCATTTCTCCCCTCTCATGAAAAGCCGTAATGGCGGAAAAACGTCGCTTCGCTAAATATTTTAAGAGTTATAGAATTAATTGCGTCGCCATGCCATGGATAATTAGTGTGGAAGGAACTCTGTTTGTTCAAGAACATCGGTTATGAACTGAAACAAGAAAGAAGCAAGGTTTTTTTTGATAACCAGAGAAGATAGGGTCGACAATAAAGTGCCTATCGCTATAAGCGCCACTATCTCCATCTGGCGGTAAAAATTGTAACTCTGATTGAATTAGGATTTTGCTTTGTGAAAACATTGATTTGTCGATAAAGCTTGATTCACCTTGAACGTGCGAAAAGCTTCACCAATTAGCATCTTTTTTCGAATAGGCATAGAATGGTTGATTCAGATACGTTTCGAGACGTGTGTTCTATTTCTAAGCTGGATGCCGTCTGTCAGTCGTGCTCTAAAACAACACGCGTTTATTCAAAAATTACCTCTAGCACGGGCCGTATTTTAGCTGAACACGACACGCGTTATACGACTAGCACGGAGTTTTTGAATGTAGTTACTGTTTATTTGTTTTTAATTGTTGTCCGCTCGGCTGTTTTATCTTTCCATCCAACTGATAAAACTTTCTGGGGAGAAAACTGGAGTTATATTTTAGAAGGATGATAGTGATTGGATGCCCCATTTCATGGGCCTTTGAGCCTACCCACGACCGTGCCATGGTCTGTGAGAATTAAAACAGTAGGGAAGACTTTGCAGTAGGTTTTGACACTAGTCGTAGGAATTGATCTGAGAACTGCAGTGGAAAATATACGATAAGTTGCATGAAGGCCAGTCCATTTTGAACACCAATGACGTCAAACCATTATGTGTACAGAACAGTTGTCTTGTTGGAACAGAAACTGATCTTTTCCGAATTGTTAGATATAGTGCAGCAGAGTCCATGCTTCCAGCCACAGAAACTAAGATAACCAGGCCGCCATGCTTTTTGGAAACAACTGTTTTTATACAGCTCCAGCTATCCAGAAGCTCTTGTATGACTTTAGTCCGGGTATGTTCCACGCTGGGAGTGGTTTGCGAACTTTTTACTATATATTTTGGGATGCGGTATATTAACTGTAAAGCTTGAACGTTGCAAAAGAACTGCTACTCTAGTTTCACCTTTAAGGTGAGTTGCGCCTCGTGCTGTTTTATTCAATAAATCTTCCAGAGGGTTCCTTTCTAAAGAGTTCATAAAAAAAGGATTTTCGCAATCCTATCCTGAGAGGAGGATGAAAAAAGTTGTTTGAGGATTAGATGAGGGGGGTGTTGAAGTGCTTCTGAGCTGCTCTTAGACTGAATCCCAGCTTAATCTCAGGGATTTGCAAGGGAGCGGTTTGTGAGAGTCTCGAAAAGAGTGTTTCACTGGCGTTGTGGCTGTTCTTAGCAGGAACTTTGGATTGATTGAGAAGTTGCTGGATAGGTATAAAGTAGAAAGAGCAGGAGTGCATCTGAGGTCTGGGGCTCAGATCCTGTGAAACTTTTTAAGCGTCGAGATAGCGAAGTACGCGACAGGAGCTCTCTCCTCCTACTGCGAGTAGATGAGTCCAGTCGCGGCAGACGGGGAAGCTTGCCGCCGTGCTTTAGGCGAGCCATTATGTGCCTTCTCTTCCTTATCTCGAACTTTAATGTAATAAAAATGGCGGCGCACACGCACAGGTTTTGTGGCGCCCATTAATGGAGGACAGGTTGTGTTTATGGAAGCTCGATATTGTCTGGCCTCTAGGAAAAGGCAAACATGTTTGGTGATCTCGCGCTCTGAGGTCTTTAAGCATTCAAGTCGAAGTGCTTAAGTGAACTCATGGGTGAAGTAATGAGTTCTTTCGTGGTCTGACGGTTATAAGTGGCTGCAGGCTGAAAGATCGCCGGTACGAATATTTCTCCTTTTAAGGATCAAAAGGTGCCTAAGTAGATGTTCTTTTATACAATTCTTGGGGGTAGTGTGTAGATGTATATAGAAGAGGTAACATAGCCTATATGAATTATCTTTATAAATATACAGCTGCCTATATGCATAAAGATGTAGACGTCTCTATCGAGAGGTATCATATCTCACTTCAAAAAGTGATATTAAAGGTGTCTTAAAAGATTGTAACATCATAAGTTGGTACCATCTTTTACTCAGACTTTGAAAAGAGACTGACAGATGAAAAAGACTTGGCAATACTGTAAAATGTGGAATAATACGTTTTTGAACAGTGACGGTGAAACAACAATTGACATTCATCGAAGAACGCAGCAGCAGTATTGAGAAAGTTTAAGAATCCAACTATTGGCGCATGGAATTCAACCGTTGTGTGGCCATCTTCTGATGCTCATACATGTCTGAGACCAAAAGAATACAATTTTGGAACATAATATATACCCAGGGTATCAACAACTAACAGGGAACTGGATTGTGACCTCTTTTAAGAAACATTTGAAACTCCCAATAAGGTCCAAACATTGCAGTACTCAGTTCTGGTCTAACAATGAATTTGAGTAGTTAATATAAAAATTGTAAGGTGTTTAATGCAAACTTTTCTGTATGCAAATGAACGTTCTTTACATGATCAGAAGGTGTTTATCGATAAAATGAAACTTTAGTTAAAACTTCTGTTCCAGTTAGAGTATATGAGAGAATAGTTCATTTACATGGTTAATCTTTAAAGCGCTGTTTTCGCAAAAGCAATTATTCGCGCTAATGGATAGATTACTATAATGCATTATGAAAATCAATAATTTGCAAATTACTTTATATTTTTTACATTGGAACGCCATTTATTTTTATGAGGAAAATATAGTCGCTGTGTAAAAATTAACATAGCACCAATAAGAAGGCTGAGTACATGCACAGACATTGCATAACAAAAATTATTCCTGTGCACACTCACTACGTGCTACCAGTCGTTTTACAAATGGCCGCCGCTATCGCATCTTCTACAGTATAAAAACAGCGAGCTGGTCCAAGATATCCTTACGCAGAAGGTAAGAAACCCGCTGAAATTCATGGGGGGAACTAGTAGACGTTTATGGTGCAACTCTCTGCACTATTCCAATGTGTGTGCTAATGGTGTAAAATGTTTCGGGACGGAAGAGTTAGCCTTGCCGATAAACAGCGTTCTGGGCGGTCTGCATCAGCGGCAACACCAGCCATTATCGAGAGCATTAACAACACAATCAGAACAAACTGTCGCATTTTCTTGAAAGAAGTGGATCTGCATGGGATATGGTGCATGAGAAGCTTGGATATCGCAAAATCTATTCGCGTTGGATCCCAAGAAGTCTGACACAAGAATAGACCGGCAACAGAATGGCCTGTAGGCTGCAACATCTGGAGCGGTACAACCAGGAGGAAAATGTTGTTCGCAAAAAATTCTCCGGTTCGCAAAAACTTCAAAGTTTTTCCTTCAGCTCGGAAGGTTATGCTACAAGCCCGTTTCAGCTGTTTAGAAACTTTTTCACAAACAAATGGTGTACCATATGTGATATTTTTTTTCACAAAACTGAACAAAATTATGTTAAGAACCAAAACACCACCTTATATTTGACATTTTCTCTCTAATATGACATATTCATTCATTCATTAGTAATTCAGCCCGAAGGCTGGTTGTAGCAGTTACAATTCTCCTCCAGCATTATCTATCTTCTGTTGTTCTCTTCAGCAGTTACAATTCTCCTCTCCCTTTCTTCCCGGCCATTCATCCCTCTATCACTCTCCTAAGGAGGCATTCGTGTCGTAATATGTGTCTCATCCAGAACAGACTCCTTCTTAGTATTGACTTCAGAAGACTTCGCTCTTCTTCAACCTCCTCTAGGACCTGCTCATTTCTCTGTTTTGCTGTCAGCTGATTCTCTGCATTCTTTGATAACACCACATCTCAAAGGCTTCCAATTTCCGTTCCTCCTTCTTTAATAAGGTCCATGTTTCTGCTGCATACAGTGCTGTAAACCAAACATAAGCTTTTAAGATGCGTTTTCGGAGTGCCAAATTGTTGTTTTTGGATGCTATCTCTTTCGAAAGGCCTTTTTTGCCAGTGTCATTCTTGATGCTATATCTAATTCGCACCTTAGATCTTCAGTGATTACTTGACCCAGAGAGCAGAAGCGGCGTTCCTGTTTGATGCTATTTCCATCTATGATGAGGGACAATCTTTTTTGGCGTTTTAGAAATCGCCTTTTTTTTTTTTAATTGATCTTCGTACCAAAAATCTGGACTCTATCATAGACTTTTTTCATCATGATTTTAATCATTTCATCCGAGCTTGCTATGACATATGACATATGAAGATTAATATTTGCTACAAATGATTTTGAATATCGTGTTTGTTTCGAAAGTTTAGAAACATCACCTAATTTGCCTATTAAAATTAAGGAATTTGTATAAAGGTCGACGTACACTTAATAGTAATATTCACCAATGGGTAAAGCAACACACAGTTAACCATTGAGGAGAAGAAAATTATTGTTGGGCTTAAAGAATCAGGGAAGACAATTTACGAAATTGTATAATGACTGTTACGTTCAAAATCAGATGTTTCAAAGTGCCTGAAACGTGAAAGTGAAGAGAACGGGACTATTTGAGTGCAAATCAACGAACTAGGAGGCCGCAAAAGACCAATCATGTGACTTGAGAAAGTTGAGACTTGTTGTGAAAAACTAAAGGCTTGCCTTAGCATCAGTCTTCTGTGTGCTTTGGTATCAAAATAGAAGATACCAAAAATCAGTACTTGGCGAAGATTAACTGAATGAGGCTAAGTGTATGAGATAACATGAGGGTTGGTTCCCTGATGACTGAAAGTCATATGGATTGACGAAAGCATCTTTTGTTTCAGTGTTAGAGAACAAAAATGTCGTGTTTATCATTCCAAAGGAGATGAATACAACCGAATCTGCTTGAGATCAACTGCGAAATTTCCTCAAAAAGCCATGATGTGCGGATGCTTCACAGCCGCTGGAGTAGGGGAAAGGTGAACTGTTAATGAACAAGTTTTGGAAAACTTTCTCATTCCGACTCTGGAAAATCTTGAAGAAGATGATGAAAAAATGAAAGTTGTATTTCCAGAAAGACAATACCAGCTGACATAAAGCTCGTTTAATGAAGGCATGATTTCAGAGAAACAACGTTCCGCTCGTGGGGGACAGGCCAGCAAAAAGGGACTTAAATCCGATCGAGAATTTATGGATGCACATGAAGAAGCTTCGAGGAGCTGAAGTCAGATATGAGGCATTGCTGGATAGAAATCCCTACTTTCTTTTGTGAATCAATAGTGATGAGTATGCCAGCAAGATACAGGGGTGTCATTAGATTCAAAGGATATCCCACTAGTTACTATAATTTTTTTTCACAATTCAAGTAGTTAACATTTGTTTAATCTTATCTTTTGTTCATAAATTTTATTTTTGGTTTATTATTTAACATTTGTTCTCCTCTTTTTTCTAAACTTCTGAAACGCCAAGTGGATGTTTTCAAACTTTTGAAACGAGAGGGGGCGATTTCAATGGCACGATATTCAAAGTTATTTGTGCCAAATATTAATCTTTGTGTCATATAAAGTTTGACAATAACGTTGTAGACAGGTTTATCGCAGTAATCTGATTTCACTGTAATTTATTAATTAATTAGTGCATTTATTTTTCGAGAATATTATAAACAGGGTTCTCGTTCTGATAACGAATTCAAATTTACCACGAAACGAACCTTTGATAAATAAATTAGAAATGATTTAATAATAATATTAGATGTTTATATTTAATATCGTTTTTCTCCGTTACTTTTAATATCCAATGCAATAAAGCAATTTTTAGATTTTATTGAATGTTTATCTGTTTAGATTATCTCGTTTGAGTTTTTCCCTGAAATGAGTTTGAGCTGAATGGCTGCCGGCGTCGAGAGCTAAGTCAACATTTAAAGGGAAGGTAAGGCTATTTTTGAGAATATTTTTGTTATTATTATTATAATAAAAATTTAAATTAGTCAAAAAGCAAACTTAATGTTATTAAAATTTATATTAATGTTCAAGTTATTAATGATAAATAATTATTGGGTTTATTTGAAATTTAACCTAGCAAGGGGATCAGGTTTTCGAGGCTTTGCTCGGTCCTCCAAGCTTCTTAGTAAGGGACTAGAACAAACATCCAGACCTTCAGCAGGACTTGAACTTACAACTCGCTGTTCTGGAGAATGATAATGCCGGCTTATTTTAACTTTCATTTCAATTATTATTAAAATATTTTTTTTATTTTTTTGCTAAGGAATTTTTCATATTGTCTTTCGTGACCATGTTGTTAACGTCATTAAAAAACATTTCAATTGTAAAGCTAAAAAAAATTTTTTCCGGATAATAAGAGTGTATCTGAAAAGTAACCCCTTGGCGACCAATCGCTACCACTCGTGCCCGACCCGTCTCAAAAGTGACTGCGAAGCGCGCATGGTCGAAATGAAGGCGTCTCAAAAACGCTTCGCTATCGACCAAGTGGAGCGCCTACGGACGACCGCACCAGACCCAGGTCTGGGGCTGGGTCATTCCATGGTCGCCCACGGTCGTTTATAAATCAAAATGACAGAGTGATTTAGAGTGGCAAAAAATCGTGAATAAAAGAGAACTTAATCGATATTTATCATTCATTAAATGCATTTTATATTGTTTGTTAAGTTTATTTTAAATATATTTGGCAGTATTTTAGTATTTTTAGGTTTCGATTTCGTTAAACATAAACGCTATTGACGGTACTCGACGTTCCGATACAGTATAATGAAGATAGCCGAAGAAGTTAATTTTAAACAAGTTTAATTGATACAGCATCTCAAACACAAACGAACATAAAATTGCATGAATATTTTGTAATTTTATAACTTTTTGATAAATTTATAATTTTTAATTCCTATCTCTTAAATTTATTAAATAGCAATCCTGCTAACAACAAGACCTTCTTCCTTCCTTATTTTCTATATTCTTCAATGTTTGAGGCAATACAAGCGAATATTTAATTGCAAAATCTTCATCATTGCATTCCTATGATGAATGTCTTCATTGGAAATCTCATAATCGTCTCAAAAGTCCTCACAACCACACCATGTAACCTGGTAATCTGCTGGTCGCCCCGCGGTCAATTTTCAGATATGCTCTAATTTTATTTTTTGAAAAACTAAATTCTATATTTTAAATTCCCTAAATTTAATTTTTTCATTATGGTATAATTAAAAAATTTTTTTCAGTTTTTCAAAAATTTACTTTAATTCAGCTTCTAAATATTTGGAAAATAGACTATTCTGTCATTCAGTGCCATCTGCAGCAGACTTTGCCGTCGGTAATAGCCTTTTGAGGCGGAGTTGACCAACTTAAAATAAAATCTTGTAAACATTCCAAGAAGGAGCTTTAGCTGTGAAGCAGAAATACATTTGTTAACAAGAAATTAATCCCCCCCCCCCCGAGTATGTTAAGGCAAGTAGCAGACCCTGCGGTCATCTATTTTTACCCGTTTATCTGCACTTTTAAGCTCCCCCCCCCCAAGTTTTTTAATCAAAAAATTGATGATTCTCGAACATAGTATGTAGAAAATGTAAACAAGCTCGTCGTATCTTCTTTCCTTTCTCATCATTTCCGAACGAATGACATATCATATGCCACAGGTTGCCATAGTTCTAAAGACCAAGTGACTGGCACCCCCGCAAATCTGACCCCACTGACACAATTGGGCCTAAACTTCATAGTAATGTAGATCTTGCCTAGTGGAATCTGGATACTGAATTTCACTCCTTTACGTACCTAAATACCACATAGAACTTTTGTCCCTTCTGACTCCCATCCCTGTAATTCCGACCTCAGTGCAGCAATCAAAACAAAACAAAACAGTGAAGGTGGACATGACATAGTGAGCTACATTCTGAATTTTCACCTTCTATCTCAAAAAATATAGAAATTATGAAGGGGACAGATGGACATTATAAAACCAATAAGTAGTTACATTCTTCCGCTACTTAATAATGTAGATTGTGAGCAATTGAGCAATCATGCGTCGACAAAACGATTGTCGCGTGCGCGTGCTCACTTCAACAATACTTAAAAAGATAAACAGAAAGTAACAGTGTATTCATTATTGACGAATCGGTTGTTACATGACATGGTATTATTAGGAGCTTTAGCATAAAAGCTACTTATAAGAATGCGCCCTTGGTCTGTACGTTTATCCGGCCGTCCGGTCGCCGTTTGCACGGTAACTTGAAAACGGATTAACTTTTTCAAATTCTGTTTTCGAAAATATGACCATCAAAATCTTAGCTTGGCTGTATCAATTTTTCAGAATTGTTCGTGGACCCCTTCAAGTCGAATTCACGTGCTAAAACAGTGGGTGTAAAGAATTCAAAGATACTGGCATGTCATATAACAATCGATTTGTAAAGAAGGAATATATTGTTACTTTCTGTTCATCTTTTAAGCATTATTGACGTTGGCACGCGCACGTGAAATCGCTTTGTCGCATCGTGAAATCGCTTTGCTCAAGTGCTCATAATAATATATAAGCTTATTATTAAGTAGCGGAAAAATGGAGCTATTTATTGGTTTTATTTTACACACGATTTGAATCACCCTTCATAATTTCTACATTTTTTGAGGTAGAAGGTTAAAATTCGGAATGTAGCTTACTATGAGCATGTGCACCTTCACTATTTAATTTGGCTTTGATTAGCCCAATAAGGTCGATCTTTTGGGGGTGAAAATTAGAGGGGACCAAAAGGTCTAGGTGTATTTATGCATATAAAGGAGTGAGATTCGGTATGCAAATTCCTATAAGCAAGATCTCCATTATATGAATATTTTCTTTCCCCGAGGTATCCATGCCTCCCCGACTCGGTGGCGGAAATGCATCGAAAAGATGGGGACTACATTGAAAAATAGTGTACCAACTCTGTAATAAAGGAGCTGTAAAAATATTTCCGGTTTTCATTTGACTGATCCTCGTAAGTAGAATAAGAATGGACCTATTTATTGGTTTCATAATGTAAGTCCGTCCCCTTCATAGTTCTACATTTTTTTGAGGTAGAAGGTTGAAATTCGGATTGTAGCTTACTATGCGCATGTCCATTTGCACTATTTAATTTGGTTTTGATTTGTATACGGGGGTCGGAATTACGGGGGTGGGATTCAGAGAGAGCAACATATCGATGTGGTATTTCGGTACGTAAAGGCGTAAAACCCAGTAACCAGATTCCTCTAGGCAAGATCTACATTACCATAAAGTTTAGGCCCAATTGTTCCAGTGGGATCGGATTTGCGGGGGTAGCAGTCACTTGGTCCTTAGAACTATGGCAACATAAATTGATATATCATACGTTCGGAAATGATGAGAAAGGAAAGAAGATACGAGGTTTTTTACATTTTTTACATATTACGTTCGAGAAAATCAATTTATTGATTAAAAAATATTTGGCGAGAGGTAGAAAGTGCAGATAAAGGGGTAAAAATAGATGACTTGCTTAATCCTACTCGGGAGGCGGGGGGGGGGGTTAATTTCTTTTTAATAAATGTATAAATGTACTTCTGCTTCACTGCTAAAGCTCCTTCTTGGAATGTTTACAAGATTTTATTTTGGGATTCTTTACGGTCACTGTATTAGCAAGTGAATTCGACTAGAAGGGGTTTACGAAAAATCCTGAAAAGTTGATACAGCCGAGCTAAGACCTTCATGGTCATATTTCTGAAAACAGAATTTGAAAAAGTTAATCCGTTTTCAAGTTATTGTGCAAACGGCGGACGGACGGATAATCGTGCAGATCAAGCGTGCATTTTTTATAAGTAGCTTTTTGCTAAAGCTCCTAATAACGTTGCTTTCGCTTAATACTAAATTATAATTGTTTTCTGTGCAATCGAAGATGACTTGGGCGTGTTCAGTTGTTCGACATAGTTATAAAAACTAAATTAAATAAATCTAATAATTGAAATCGGGATTTGAATTGGATACGCCCAGTTCATGTTTTCGTTAAACAGAATACTATAACAAAAAATTTGTGTCGCTTTGGTAAATGAGACGCTAAGACACAGTAGATGTATGGTAAAAAGAACTTGACTCGTCGAAATGGTTACCAGCATTACATTACTAGATCATGTGTAAAATGTATACCTATCTTTAAAGAGCAAAAAACAGAGCCGCCTCAAATTTTATCTCTGCATCATCAGCGAACTATTTCTGATATCCAGAGCACGGTAATCGCTTTGGTGAAAAATCTGGGGAATAAAGTGATTGCGGCAACAGTTCCCATTCCATAGCGGCCTTTTGTAAGAAACTCGCGTTGCACTGTACCAGCTATGTCCACCAGAACATGGCAGGTCGTCCAGCGATTCCACAGGAATGCAGTTTCTGGAACCACCTTTATGCAATGCGTTTTGTTCTTGCTTCGTTTCCAAATGCAGTATACGAGGGCAATTCAAAAAGTAACCTTAAAAATTTTTCATTTTCCACAAAACGCATGTCAACAAGGAAAAAAATGGCATCACTTTTAGACGTAGTCTCTCTGGCGTTCAATAAACGTGCGCCATCGTTTTGGTAGTGCTTCAATGCCTGCAGAAAAAAAGTTCTTGGGACGTGTGCGGAGCCACTCACGCACCGCCTCCTGAACTTCGGGGGGGGGGGGGGTACGGAGGATGGACCAGGTATTCAAATTGCAGGTATTTTATGGTGGCAGCTGTGGCACGGGAGGTGTGGGGCCTGGCGTTGTCGTGTTGGAGCAGGACTCTCTTTGTGAGAAGTCCACGATGCTTGGTGCGGATGGAAGGTTTCAGTTTGGACCTCAGAAGGTCCGGATACGAGTCACTGTTGATGGTGGTGACTTGGTGACTTTGGGCATGTAATGCTCGACATTCGGGTTCCGGGAGGCGGAACCCAAATGTTTGGCGGCCGCAAATTTCTGTCTGATGACGAAGTTTAGGAGGCGGTGCATGAGAGGCTCCGCATACGTCCCAAGAACTTTTTTCTGCAGGCATTGAAACTACCAAAACGATGGCCACGTGTATTGAATGCCAGGGAGACTGTCGAAAAGTGACGTCATTTTTTCCTTGTTGACATGTGTTTTGTGGGAATGAAAATATTTTTAAAGGTTACTTTTTGAATCGCCCTCGTATAATACCTCAGAAGCGATTATGCTCACTTTGAATTGGCATAAAAAACGCGTTGGAATAACGATTAGTTTATATAGATATTGCTGCAAAGGTGCTACTCTAGAAAATATAATTAGTTGCTTAGTGCATTGCAAGTACATGTCTGTTTAATGGTTTAGATTATGGAAAGCAGAAATCATCTGTCTGTGGATCTTTGGAATGCGACTTTTTCAAGGATGCATGCTGGTTGTCTTATTAAGGCGGTTGCTAAGGAATTTAGTGTCCCAAAGTCATCCATTTCCTATAAAAGTTTGTTTTTTTTCCAAGACTTAACCAACGACATCCTACTCTACTTCTGTTCCCGTTTCAGGCCTTTTTCGGAAAAAAGGAATAACCACCATTAAAAATTTGTCCCAAACTTTTTAGTCATGGAAATTATTCTCCTGAGCTATAGAATCTCGAACTTCCGAGAAAAAACGCCAGAAACGGGTGGTCTTATACACACTTTGGCCTGATACTGAACTGTCTATTGTAAGATTTCATGACGTCTATCTGACTTTTGCCCAAACTGTGCTTTTGCTACTCACGTAACCTTTAGGAACCATTTGGTTTACCTCTTATTTTACTTACCAATTTATATTTATTAGATTATTGCACAAAATTTATTTTACCCGTTTCTAATCAATCAATCAGATGTGTTCGTGTTCTAAACAATCATATGATACAAATTACTTTGACGTCTCTGTGATGGAACAACTGTTCCTTTATTAATGCTAATAAACCTGTACTATAAGTACTCCATAAACGTCACTAAGAAGGACACCAAGAAGAAACCAGTTGAAATATGACATGTGTTACGTCATTCGATCGGGGTTGATGAGAAAGGAAAGAATATCACGTTCTCCTCTATTTTCGAAGTATTAGGTACGAGAAAAGCGACTTTTAGAGTGTTTCAAAAACAATTTTCTTTTTTTTGGGGGGGGGGAGCGGGGCGGACATTTGAAATCTGTTTTATAATTTTGCTTATGATTTAGCATGAGTCCTCTAGTGCTATTCTTGATTAACTCCACTGACTCAATAACATCTGTGAGGATGATAGCAAGTTTGATCTGCATTCGAATCAAGAAAACCACAAATAATTGATATAGCAACGAGCTTGGTACTAGTTGAATCTAGATCACGTGGATCATGGATTAGTCAGGTTTAGCTAATCCTTAGGGTATTTCTTAACATCCACGTGATAAAGGGGTCAGCTTATTGGTGGTAAAATTTTAAGCTTATGAAATCTTATTATAATGAATGCACTTTGTCGGGCTTTGATTTGTATGACTATTTTTTTTTCAAGTGGATTAATCCTAACCTAACTACACAGTAATAACATAAAACTCAACAGAAGGTTGTTTGTATAACGCGGTTTTGTTTTCGCCATAGTGCGCCCGAGCGGCGTGAGAATTGATTAGTTGTTAATCACCTGGTAACTGATTAGTATAGAGATTAGGTTACGGGAGCTTATTATTAGATTTCTGTTGTGTAAATGAGTTTTTATGTGGTTGTACATAACTTCAATTACGCGTGGCTACTACACTTCAGGATTGACACACATGTACGCCGAAACTTCAGAAATTAATGTGTGTGAATAGTAAAAAGCTAACTGTTGTTGTTAGGCTTATTGTTATAATTAATTTTAAAAAAATTTAAGTTAAATATTAGTAAAAAAAAAAATTGGGATATCTAGTGCTTGTTGTACAAAAAGCTGACACTTGTTGTACTCCATTGGAGTTTGAGGCGCCTTTTTTTATAAAAAAATTTTAAATTTTTAATTTTATTTTACAATTAGAAAATTTAATATCTTAGCCTCAGGATCTATAATTTTATAAGAGAAAAATGTTGTTGTTGTTCTCAGTTGTACGCTTATAGACATATACTCGCGTGTATAGCTCAGCATTGAGTTTACGTTGTTGATTCATTTTCTGTTAAATACGAGAGTGATGCTGAAAGAATGAGACGAGATTTATCGGACATGAGATACGCGAGTATATTTATACATACACTCAAACACACGCATGTGGCATATGTTATGTAGGCGTTGTTGCTTCTCAAACTCTAGCTAAACAATTAGGATGGTGAAGTATGACTTACCTGAATACAGAAAGAGTAGCTTGGGGTTGATGCGTTGTTACTGTCGCCGTCAGCCTTCATAACTCCAGGACGACAACATTTAATCCAAGACACAGAGAATCAGGGGTCTGTGAGTCTTTTTTTTTTTTCGCTCTTGGAGAAGAGAAGAGAAGAGAAGAGAATGAGCCTGTCGAGCGATGCTTGCGCTGTGGGAACTGATGAGCCTCCTCTCGCCGAGAGCTAACCGGCCGCATCGATTTGGCGATTGCAGCACTACTGCGGCGATGGTGTGAAGCTTCGGCCAGCTGGTTATTCTATTTTATTTTTTTTATGATACAGGCGTCGCGAGTTTTATGGGTTGAAAGGAATGAAGAAATGTTAAGTTATAAAAATATTTTCCTTGGTGTCCTGGAAGAATTGAAGGCTCTCGGCGGTACGTAAAGTAAACATTGAGGGACGGGAAAAAGTTTTTTTTTTCTTTTTATTTTTTTTCTTCTCTATGTGCGATCAGATATCGCATTATAGAGTTGAGGAAGAAGTTCTCGGGATAAATATAAATAACACTGCCAGACTTGATGCAGCGTAACTCGGGGAGGCTAAGGAATCAGTGTTTACACACATGCGTGTCTAATTAGACTTTAATTTCAGTCTTTATTGAAGTTTTAATTAGAGGAGCGTGAAAAGCTATAATGAAAGGTCGTATTCTCGCCCCCGCACGGAATGACTTAAAAACTTTTCACAGCATTGGAAAAGAATTTTTGACGCAGTTCATAGCCCCCGACCCCACCCCCCTCCTATTCCTACATGCTAAAAAAGCGTTTTTGTTGGGATTTTTTTTAATAAAATAAGTTTTAGTCCCGCCAGGATGTTTGTCCATGTAATAAAAGAGGCTCGTAGTTTTAGGCTCCATAATGAAACTAAACTGCCTGACACTGCTTTTTTTGTAAGTTCCATATGTAAGTTATCTTTACCATGACCAGAAAGAAAAGACAACATTACCATTTGGGGATTTTGGGCCAAAGTCGATTTTTGGACCAATTCAAACGGGACACATTTTTTCATCTATCGAAATTAAGGACTCTATAGTTCTGAATAATTGGACCAAAGAAGTTGTGTGATTCAGGTCTTTGTTTCTCAATGCATGAAGTTGTCTTTAGTGTCATTGGTGAAAATTCCCATCAGTGTCTCGGTCTGTGTGTTTTGGAGAGTTGAAACTGAATCCAAGACCATAGATCCATCAAACATGACATTGTTCAACCAAGGCCAGCCTGTCTCTATCACATTTAAGTCGGGAAGAATGGGCATGTTGGATTGATGAAACCATTCCAGCGTCCTTTTGGAAAAGTATTTTTGGACTTTGAGATATTGTCTAAGAAGGGTTTAGCCACACTTTAATTAGATCGATGTAAGATTTGGAATTAACCCGCCCTTCAAGCCTTTCCAGATGAACAATTCGGTAACACAATTCTCCACACAATAAACCGCCTTCTCTCATTTATCGCTTTTTCCGTATATCACCATTGTGGAGGTCCCAAAAATGTCTGATACATCCAATAAAAAGCTTTTTTTTTCGTCGGAAAAGATTGCTCGAGTCCAGTCATGGCCGCCTTCTTGCCTCATGTTGAGTTATAAGAGGTCATGGAAAAAGCTTTTTGTGGTCTATGGTGTGGGGTATGCATTCCCTTTTCATCCCCCAATTAATGGAACTAGTGGACATAGGAAGAAAAAGATGACGTGTTTTGTAGTTTTTCGGACGTCAAAACCCAGACAAACGCAATCGTTTAACTTCACGCTTTAATCGCCTTTTTTTCTCGGACCTGGAGTGTCTTTTTTTGTTTTTTTATCCTTTGATCTCTCATAGTCTTGTTTTTCCATGTATCTGGCCAAAGAGTACGTAATTCCAAGCTGAATGGCTACTGCGTGGACATTCAGGTCATCCCTTCTATACTCATAAACTTTTTCAATTATTTTCTTACGGATACATCTTTACTCTCGGTGGAAGGATGGATCATAATACTGTTCCTGTTAACTAAATAGGTGGTGGCCTTACAGTATAACAGAGGGACATCAGGAGTTCCAACTAGTTTCGCCATTTATTCCCGGCTTTGTCAAGGATATCAAAATTTACTAATTCAATTTTAGATGACCACTAAAGTACTTTTTGGAAATTATTTCTATTGATATAATACATAACTAAGTGTTACCATATGAGGGGGGAACTATCCAAAACTGGGATTTTTTAGTCTTCAGGGGTTTTCTGGTGGGGGTTAAAGTTTTAACAAATATTTTGGGGTTTTTATGATTTTAAATAATAGCTCCAATAAAGAGAGCTTTGTTCCGCTAGCACCATTAATGTTCCCTTCATCATTCCATTTAGGAATTATATGTCGTTAGCTTTTAGGGTTCCACCGAGGTTGCGATGTTTAGTTCATTTATTTATTCAATAATTTGTTCTTTCTTTTAAGAATGGTTGACAAATGTGGTAGGCGACTCCCTTCACGCTTTTGATGCTTTGGAAAATATTGTCCATGAACTGGGGGTTTTGCATGATTCAGTATAGAATTTTAAATGTTTATAATTGATGTTTCTACAAGAGAATAATAAGAATCTAAAATAAAACTGTCGTTCTCCTTTATTTTCGCTTTTTATTTTTTTGAGTTCAATGGATAGTGGCTAATTTAAATTCTCCCTTAGAAACCCAGTCTCCCCCTAGAATTGTGTTATTTTAGTAGATGATGGCGGTTTTTAACATTTCGATTTGGCAAACTGACATAACTATTAGTATCTTGGACAAAAAATAATTTAAATAAACTAGGTTGGGCAAAAAAAATGTGTCGGCAGTGTTGTAAATTTGGATCCCTCAAAGATGTACGCCCATAAAAAATCTTAAACACCTTTTGATTGAAGGTTAAATTCCTATAGTCGTAACATACTATTTACACCTATTATCTAAAGAAAGATGACCTTATAAAGCTCTTGTCCACAACTATTTTTTTACACACTTTTTTTGAGCTTCACTTGTTTGTGTGTTTGTGCGCAAATTTTGTAATCAATATTTGGCCCAATTCCTGACTACCTACAGCACTGCAACTTTCCCCAACGGCGTCTTATCGATGACAATCCATGTTTCAGTCGTTAGTTTCAGTAATCTTTCATTTATTCGCAAGTAATTTAATATTTAACTTTAATATGTATACATGAAATCATGACATAACACTGCCTGTATTGTTATTTATTGTTATCGTTGTTAATTGTCGTACGTAATTGTTGTTAATTTGATCATCAATGCTGGAGAGGATTGTTTATGATGTACTAGGATCCCCCATTGATCGAAATTCGATCACATTTCTCAGGAAAAAAAATATATGTGTAATTGTTCTAGCCTCAATCTTGCTTATTAATAAATTTTGAAGAATAAGAAATAGATAACGTAATAAATATCCAAAATGCTTTGCATGACATTTCTGACACTCCCGATTCATGTCACCGCAATGACAACTTTGAAAATTTCTTGGAATAATATTTAAAGCACATCTAAACGTATCTTTTAATATATCTATCAAATTATTATCTAATTATAATATTTATATTTAAGCTAAATTGTCCCTCCCTATCTCTGCGTCTCCCCCCCCCCCCCGTCCCACTGTGGAAAATTAAGGTCTGTTTGGGATCAAAAATCGATAACTTTTTTGTTACTAAAGAAAGAGTGTTAACAAAATTTTTTAAAAAATAAATACAAATCAAAAACTTCAAAATTGGTATTTATTTTATTTTTAACTAAAAATATTACTTTCAAAGTGTATGAAAAAAACCTTAAAATAGCTTAGAAAACGACGAAAAATACATAAAATGCTTACCTACTAATTATAGAAATATTTTGAATAGTTGGTTAATAACAATTTTTAAGCAGTTGTTTCTATGGAATAATGTATAGGTACATTAGAGGAACTATATTTATACTTGAGCACCTTCAGGTTCTGAAATCAGTTCGTTGAGTTTCAAAAACTGCAGAGTATTTGTTATACGGTTTTCTAATTCTTTCAAATGAACATCAACAATTATTTGAGTTAATTTGATATTTATTATTTAAAAAGGCAATGCCACATGCGTTGACAAATATGGTGCACAACCTGTTCCTTAATGCTATCTTTTTGAAACGCTTTTTACCTGTGTTAACGTGAATAAATACGCTAACAAAATATATTGTGCACATCTAGAGCACAGGAACTTTCCAACCAAATAAGTTTCATCCGTATTCGTCTACGTTAACACAAGTAAAGGTGCATAACAAAAAAAATGTGTTGCCGTATTTATACTGTATATAGATTCTAAACGCTTTCCCAAGAAACAATCGTAACTGACTGGGCAGGCTTTCAAGGTTTTTTGGTTTTGTAGTTATCATATAAAAGCTTTTTTTTTTTAAATAAATACTAAAAAATATAAAATAAAAATTTTAAGCCACCTACTTTCATCTTAAAAAGTACAGTAAAAAGTAAAAAATTTAATTTAAAAAAAATGTAAAAATGTGATGGCGCGTTTAATCTTAAATTTTAACAAAAGAAAATACTGCATAATAAGATAAACGCGCCATTACACTTTTACTTTTTTTTTTAAATAAGAGTTTTTACTTTTTACTGTAGGCCTACTTTTATAGGTGAAAGTGTGTGCTTTAAAAGTTTTATTTTATATTTTTTATTTACTGCAAATACTAGGAACGTTCAAACTTGAGCTGGACTTTATTGCAAAAATCGTACAAGTAGCATAATAACTACAGTTGACTCCACATATAAGAACTTTCCTCTTACAAGAGCCTGTTATTATTTTCTGGAATTCTTTTTTCCCCCTCTAATTTAAGGCAAATTTTCCGGAGAAAAGAGCTCAATTTCTCATTTTTTCATACTGGACTCCGCATGCGGACTGGAGCCAATCGAGTGTTTAATAGGGATCATGCATGAAAATTTTTAATCCCTGTTTTCTGTAGTATTCGTTATCAATATAAATATCGAGAAAAGAACTCTGGAATGAAAATAATAAATAATAAAAAATAAAAAAATAGAGCACGGTATGGCAAGAACCTGAAAAAAGCTGACGTTTCGGATAGAGGCGATCCTTGTAAAAGCAAAGAGGATAAAAGAGAATTATCCTGAAAGTGGGAGATGATAAAAGGGAAGTGAGAAAAATGCAATAGGATAAATTAAGAATTAAAAGTCACAGAAATTGTTAAAAAAAAAAATAATAAAAATTATACAGTCGAATCCGCATATAAGAACTCCGGATAAAGGAGCGCCCAAGGATGCACTTACAAGCAGGTTCGACTGCAATTAAAAAAATAATAGGACCGATAATAAAAGTTAAGACCAAAGAAAAAGAATATAGAAAAATAATGTTGAAAAAAAAGAGGAATTATTAATGAAAGCTGAACATTAAGAAAGAGAGACTGAAATGGAAAATCTGATAAAAGTTAGGCGGGGGGGGCCGCGCTTGTAGAAAGAGAAATACAAGGTCACAGAAAAACTTTAGAAAAGCCTGCGACAGATTTGGTAATAACTGGAGTGTGAAGAGAATATGGGAAAGGAAATGATGGAGTGGCGCCTTTTCTAAGGTTAATGCCTGTAGGAGTTAGGGAATTGAATTTCCAAATGAGAGAAGACTCAAATATTTCTATTATGACTTTCAGGAAAATTTTCTATTATATTCTTTGTTTAAAATAAAGGATAGCGTATATCCGAAATGTCAGCTTTTTTAGTCTGACCACCCTGTGTTCAACTTTTTTATTATCAATATCAAGAAATAGTGATTCATTAATCATCCGATCAAACTTCATATGAGCATAAAATCAATGTGTTTGCTGGAAAGTAACGTCAGATATTGTTTTCGTTGAGAGGCGTGGATTCACGTTTTTAGCGTTGATTTTAATAGGTTTATTTATTATTTCTAATATATATAACAACTACTTTGTATTCAGCGTAACACAATCTGTAATTTTTTAAAATAAAAATTCCATGCATCATCCCTATTGATTTCTGTTGATCACAGCTGGCATTGTGGCATTGTGCGTGCGAACGCTTAGAGTCAACAAGTGTTTCAAGCCAAGGGACAGCACAGTGTTTTACTTTGCATGGTCAAATTGGAAATTTTTTTTCAATTTTACATTTCATTACTCGTGTTCTTAAAATATGCTCGTGTTCTAATCAAACAATCTCAGAAATGATTAGCAATTGAGCGCCATCGATCCACGCATACAAGATCTAGGCCAATCCTTTCATGCATATCACAGACTGTAGACCCTCCGTTAAGGCTGTTTCAGAATCGGCATCTTTCAGGCGTGAAGCAGCCATCCACATTCTAAGTGATTTCCAAGCCACATAAAGCCGTGAGTATTGAAATTCGGAGCCGTTTTACATTCAGTCGAAAGGAAGCGGGTTCTAGGCGAACTCAGCTTTTGGATGAGTAGTTCTTTCTCTCCAGTCGCTTTTGCTTTCTTGACATCATCTATATACAGGGTCGGGACACATTAATATGACCATCTGCTAGTATCCGGAATATCCACCTTTGGCGGCAAGCACAGCAGCTAGTCGACGTGGCAGAGAGTCAATAAGTCCTCGGAAGGTGGTGCAGATATCTGGGACCATTAGGCGATCAGTGCATCCCGTAATTCCATCACCGTGCGTGGTGGAGGGTCCAGCTTGCGGACATGGCGATCGAGATTGTCTCACGAATGTTCAATAGGGTTGAAGTCCGGGGAGTTTGGTGGCCAGGGGAGTAGCTAGAATTCATCCTCATGCTCTTCGAACCAGTCGTGGACAATTTTGGCTGTATGGCAGGGAGCATTGTCCTGTTGAAAGGTGCCGTCACCCTGAGGAAGCATTGTCGACATGAAGGGGTGTACCTGGTTTGCGACGATCGTCAGGTAACGAACAGCATTCAGTGTACCCTCCAGCGGTATCAGTGGACTCAGACCATACCATGAAAACATCCCCCAAACAGTCATACCTCCCCCACCAGCCTGTCGTCTGCTAACGATGGTGCCGTGATGCCTGTTCTCAGATGCTTCCCGGCGAATTCTCCATCGTCCGTCCACTCTGTTCACCAGAAACCGCGACTCGTCAGAGACAGCAACCCTTTGCCACTCGTCCGAGGTCCAATGGCGATAGTCCATTGCGAATTGGGGTCGTTTTCGGCGATCACAAGCGTCAACATGGGTGCTATTACCATACGCCTGCTCCGGAGCCCCAACCTCAAGAGGGATCGTTGTACTGTCTTGGTACTGACACGCCTAGTGGCCCCACTGTTCATTTGATGTGTCAGTTGCTCAACAGTGGCGCGCCGATTGGTCTTGGCCAGGCGTCGTAACCGACGCTCGCCTCTATGATCGATGGCCCGTGGGGCCCCACAGTTACCTCTTCGGTTGCTCGAAACTGTCTGGTTCGTCCAGTCGCGGTACACCTTCACAACGGCAGCCCTAGAGCAGTTCACAAAGGTGGCCGTTTCTGAAATGCTGCCCTTGAGGTTCATGCTGCCAATGATCATCCCCTTTTGGAGGTTCGACAGGTCACTTGCTCTGCCCATGACGGCGACAATTGCTGTGTTAACGGATGCTACTACACGTCTGCTGTTGTCAGCTTTTAGTGATATGCAATGATTTTTCATCTGCATACCATGGGACGTTCGAACATGTTCAAGGAGAGGTGGTCATATTTAAGTGTCCCGACCCTGTATTTGTATTGTATCATTTTATTAGGATAACACGTTATTGGAGAAGTTCAATATAACGGCAATGGGGTAGAAGCAGTTGTTAAGGATTCTGGGACTGGAGTGATCCTCACTCGTAGCTATTGACGTTCGGGGCGATTTCTGAAAATCCCAACTTTATTCCGTTCTAAGCGCTGCCTTGGTCAGATGTGAAGACGAATGCCTTGTCGTTGAGTAAGACAGTTAGATATGCGAGTTGAGATTGGAGCTCGCTTCATTGGTCTGAGAGACTGAAATGCTTTGCTCTTGCACAATGCTCGTTGTGTAAGACGCAGTGTATCTATTGTGGCACGAGTCTACAGGGAATGGTAGACAGAAGCGCGTAGATCACAAAGAAAAGGCTCTGGACTCGTAGATAGAAAACGCAAGGAAGGATCGTCATATTAGAAAGATGTTTGGGGGACCGTTCTACATCATCATAGCAGTGGAGAACTGTGACGTACGCTCACTCACCAAAAGTCATGGCACACCTGCCTAATAACGTGTTGTGCCCCCTCTGGCCCGAATAGGGGCGGCGACCCGTCGTAGAAATGAGTCTACCGGTCCCCGGAACACATCCAGAGGTACTGCAAGCCATGCCACCTCCACTGCGCTCCATAACGATGCTGCATTTATCAGTTGTGTTGGTGACGACCTGACAGCTCGTTCGATGACATTCCACAAATGTTCAATGGGATTGCAATCTGGGGAACGTAGAGGCCAAATCATTGTCGTGAAGTCGGTAGCATGGTCCTCCAGCCATTGCCGTGTCACAAGGGCCGTGTGTAGAGGCGCATTATCTTGCTGGATGATGCCGTCCCCCGCGGGGTAAAAACAGTTCATGATGGGGTGCAGGTGGTCTCTAAGCAAATCGACGTAGGAAGTAGCAGAGTGGATGTCAGATGCACCAATGAATCCATTGTAGGCCACGAAAAAAACCCACCCCTGACCAGTATGGAGCCTCCACCTGCCTGAGTGGTCCCCACCTGACAAGCGGACTCCATGGGTTCGTGTGGCCTGCACTAGACACGATCACGACCATCGTCCCGATTCAGCTGAAACCGTGACTCGTCGGACCAGGCAACACTTCGCCAGTCCTCAGCGGTCCAATGCCGATGTTGGTTGGTCCAGGTTAGGCGTTGCCGACGATGTGCAGCTGCAAGAGTGGCACTCGTCGTGGCCTCCTGCTCCCAAAGCCTACAGCTACCAAGGATCACCGAATTGTAGTCACGGATACAGTTGTGGGACGTTCCTGGTTGCACCGCATGGTGATTTGGCCCGCTGTCGCCCTTCAGTCAACAGTTGCAAGGCGGGTGACCCGCGAACACCTCTGGCATCAATGAGGCGTGGGCGGCCCGCCCGCTGTCCGACATCGGTTGTGTACTCTCGTTGGGTGTACTCTCGATAGACCCTTGCAACGGTTGTGCGGGAAAATTGCAGGGTTTTGGCTACATCTGATATTGAGGCACCCATCCGTTTGATTGCTGGCACTAACAATCATCCCCCGTTCAAATGCGGATAGCTCTCGGCGTGTTGCCATTTCTGCATCTAGTTTTGCTTACAGTGTTTATGTGATATCAAGGAGTCCTGTGCACCTGCATTCCGAGAATGGAAGCAGCGGGATCTGTCTCATTACGGACAGGGAATCTGATTGGAGGGGTGTGCCATGACTTCTGGTGAGTGAGTGTATTCTTCTATATCAGCTGTAATTGCACGTACGAGGTTTATTCCTATCTGGAAAGGAGCTGGAGTGGGTAAAAAACTATTAATACCTCTGAGTAGTGATTGATGCCAAGCTAAATTGGGGCGACCATCTCTCTTATGCTATCAACAAGGCCAAGAAGGCAAAGTTTATCTGGTTGCTCTTCTGGGGCGTAACAGTGCTCTTAGAGTGGATAGCAAACTTTTGCTATGTAAAATGGTAATCCGAACCATTCTTCTGTATGGTATGCCTGCCTCGGCTACAATCTGCAAATCCAGATGGAAGGACCTCCAAACCTTCCAAAAAGTCACCCTGAGGACCATTGCCCAAATCGACAGAAGAATAGCAACTAATACTTCCATTGCTGAAGATTTCGATATACCTACCATTGGAAACCACGTCCAAGAGTCGCTGAAGAAGCTGCGTCCGAAGATTAAGGACCATCCTAATCCATTAGTTGCAAATATTCTGGATCACCGGCTCACCTTTAGAAGTACCCTCAGGCATCGAAGGCCTCGTCACATCCTGGACGTCAACTTCGACAACATCCAAAAGGCCATCTTTCCACCTACTGGATCACCTAGCTCTTTTGTGTCCTATCGTCAATCAACAATCAACTCCTTCGTCCTCGTAGGAAAGGGCTCCTATTTATCCTCTGGATGACTTAACCAGGTTCATCTGGCTTCTTTCCTAATTCAGCGTATTTCCCTTGGCTATTACTTGGACGAGTATGGCAGTGGAAGCATGGCTTCCGGACCGCTCGTTTTTTTGTTTTTTCCTTGCGCTGTTCGATTGTCGATTGTACGAGGTTTTTGGAGTTGGGACTGCAATCTCGAGAGGTTCACAATCATAGTGTTTTGTGCTGAGAATTGGTGGCAGACCTAATAAATGCAGCAAATTTGACTGCACTGGAAGTGAAGTCGATGAAAAAAACTGATAGCAAAATTCCAACATCAATTTTCAGAATCTCTTTTCGTTTCCAGAGTGGTTGAGCTAAATTCATGTTTATGAACACAGTTTTCAGAAAATATGAATTGGTTCTTATTCTAAACTAGAAGAGGTACCCGGCGTTGCCCGGGATAATTACACTTGCACAAACTTTTCCTTTCATTGTTAGTCATGAGATATTGATTGTTGGTCCATGCAGAGCGTTTGTGAATTGCGTGTTGATGCCATTGTTGATACCTATTGTTGTACAAACTTTGCCTTGCATTGTTGGTCATGAGATATTTCTCATTAATATGCCTTGCCATAACCATGAATATCGATTTTTTATCGATATTTATTATTTTTCCGAAATCTGAGGTAGACAGTGACCTTCCTCATGCTTTGAAGGTCATGTATGCGAAATTTTATCAAGATCGGAATAAAACTGTAGATTTGTATAAAAAACAGACCCACAGACAGACCCACAGAGCCACAGACGCACAGACCCACAAACATCCTTCTTTATATATATAGAAGACTAGCAAAGGTACCCGGCGTTGCCCGGGATAATTACTTGCATGTAAACAGAACAATCTCAAAAAATTAAATTAAATTTTGCAATATCTTAAAAATAAACACATGAAAATGCTTAGAATAAATACAGTAAAAATTCTTAATGAAAATTCGAAAAAAAACTTTTTAAAGGCTCACAATGGCTGGACCTCCAAGGATGCCACTGCTATTTTAAATAATTTCTTACTCACGTAATCTTACCTCAGATGTATACTTAGTGTTGTTGCAATTTCCACTCTTCTCTCGATGTGTTGAAGCAAAATTTGGCCATTCATCACTTTGTGCAGTCTAGCGGTCGCGGATTCTTCTATTTACTTGCTTCCCATTTGCTCAATACATCACGGAGCTAAAGGAGTGCTTCCTCTCTCGTCTTTCCACTCTTTCTCAATAGTCTGCTAACTCTCCATTGTCTCCATTTACTGATCATTTTTAAAGATTTTCAAGAAATTGTTAAGTACTAAGAACTCTCTTTTCTAAGAAAAGCCTGAATAACAGGAATTCTATGCATTGTTACAAATTGAAACTTATCCATATTGCATTGTTATAATTCTTGGAAAGGACTGCTTTATCATTGCATCATCATTTTGAGCTCATTGTTATTGGTGAATTGCGTGTTGAAACCATTGTTGATACCTATTGTTGCACAAACTTTTATTTGCATTGTTGGTCATGAGATATATATTGTTGGTCCGTGCAGAGTGTTTGTGAATTGCGTGTTGATACCATTGTTGCAAAAACTTTGTCTTGCATTGTTGGTCATGCGATATTTCTCATTAATATGCCCTGCTATAACATGAATATCGATTTTTTATCAATAATTATTATTTTTTCGAAATCTGAAGTAGACAGTGACCTTCCTTATGCTTTGAAGGTCATGTATGCGAAATTTCATCAAGATCGGAATAAAACTGTAGATTTGTATAAAAAACAGACCCACAGACAGACCCACAGACAGACCCACAAACATCCTTCTTTATATAGATAGAAGATGTGAATGCACTAAATGTACCAATTTCATTCTTCATAAGTATCGTCTCTGTATAGGTTCTTATAAAAAATAACGTTAAGTTCACCTTTGTTAGCTTATCCCCCCAGGTGTATTGCGAGTTAAAGATGAGGTATCTACTGGATCCGTTTGTATCCCTTAGAGGTTCTACATTTAAATCGGTTGCCATCCATATTTCATGGGGTCTCCCTTTTTTGCAATTACCTCTCTCCATCTCCGGGCATTACTTATTCATTCCTTTAGGTCGATATCTTTTCTTGTGGCTGAATGTGGATGAACCTTAGACGTTGCTCTGACCCTAACCGAGTCTTAAAGGGATCCTCGGTATGAAGGTTGTTTTAATGGAGGTGTGAATTACTGGGATGAAAGGGTGTTATTTGTTTTGAGTTTTTTGGATATCCTCCAAATGGTTAAATACGTTATTACGCTGTAACACACAGACTGATTAGTATAAGAGTAGTTCCTTCCATGTAGTTCTCAAGGATCACGTGAGTGGCAAATATACAGGATGATCCTAATTTTGAATGCTACACCAGTCCGTAATGGATATGGGGATCTTTTTTGGGGGGATGGTGACCATCCTGAAAGTGCAGACTATGAAAAACGATGACGTCATCGTGATAGTAGTCTCGAATTTCTCAAACTCTGACCATCCAAAAAAATGACTAGATTCGCGTTTAGCAAGAGCTGCTGCTTACAATACTGATTACACAGGATGGTCCAAAAGTCAAGTATAGTCTTTTATTTGCAGAACTTGACCTGAAAAATAAACATCTGAATAGAAAAATGCGAAATGGGTTTGGTGAGCTACATATTTGGTGTCATCATCCTTAAATCCGCCATGTTAAATGCAGGTCAGTATTATTATTTCGAATGGACAATGGGTCTTGTAACCTATCAATCGACATGAGAATTTTCTCAGAAATTCATCCAGCTTCCTGGATTTGAGCTATCTGACGCTCTGTTCACTCATCTCCAATATTTTCGAATTCGGATAATGCGCTCTTGCTTTGTCGGTCCCAACGGTACTCGATTAGATTCGTGTCTGGACATTAGGGAGCCAACAAAGTGCTTTTTTCTGAGTGGATGACATGTTACATTGTCTTGTTGGAACATCCCAGGGAAGAGATTCAACATTTATGGGTCTACGTAGTCCGCAACGATGAATAAGTAACCAAATCTGGCGAAAGTGCCTTTCAGAGGTATCAATTCCAAGAAAACATACCCTAGACAATAACATTGCTACCACCAGTTTGTGTTCTTCTAGCGATGATTCTTCTTCTTATACTGCAAAGCAAACTGTAGCCATTCCTTTAGACACACCTTAGTCAGCATGGGTGCCTCTGCTTCGGAGCCTCGCATGAACAGGGATCGCAGTACATACGTGCTTTATCCTTGTCGACAGGCGTGGTGAAGTTGGTCGGCGAGTTGCTCAACTTTTGCTTATCAGTCGGCTTGCATACATATTCACAACGTCCATCAGGTGTTTATTTGCAGTGGGCGTTTTTTTTATATTTAAAGCAGAGCAAAACGCGAAGAGTTACAAAATTGCGCACTATCGGAAATGGAACCGCCTTACACCAATGATCATCCCACACAGCAGATCTGATAAATGGTTCGTTTTACCATGGCATATTCACATTAAGCGTATTCGTTCATTACAATGCTGCCGGGCTGTATAGAATATGTATAACAATAGGAGCAATGAAGAGAAAACACTCAACTCGTGCGTTCCTTTGTTCCTTTAGAAAAGAAATCCTTTGTCCTTAATTTTTATTTTCTTCTCTTATCAGTCCCCTAAGAGGAGCTGTAATTGACCAATGGAGGAACACCATACGTCTTTATCTAATTACATTCCGTGAAATTAAATATAAGTGCAAAAAATGCGAAATTGACTTGGGAATTGCGGCAAACACGGCTTAATTGTCCCTTTTGTATCTCTACACTGCAGGCAAATGCGTTCATTAGTAAATGTGTGTATTTGATGCGAATGTGTCTAAAATTTGAAATAAATCGGAGTATTTCGAAGACCGTTGTGGTCTTACAGTTTTGGTATATCGAATTACTATAAAAAAATTCAGTGAGCGCTAGCTGCACGCGAATTAGTGGTAGCACTTCTTTTTATCGTCTGAATATCATATATTTTATTACTTTTTTATGTATGCTTTTTATAAATAACACTAGCTAACATAGCAGTTGCAGCTGCGATCGGAATTTAATGAATAATTTAAACAATGATAATAATTTAAGGAAGTAATAACTTAAATAAATAAATAATAAAAAAAAATAAAAGTTCAAGGATAATTTTTTTTATTTGAACAAATTATTTTTGCTTAAATTTTAAAGAGAATATATTTATTTTTTTACCTTTTATTTATGAAGTTCCACTTAAAAAAGAAAGAAAAAACTTCCTTGGGATCAGATACAAAATAAGTTGTCTGGTCGGAGGGCGGGGGGGGGGGGGTAAAATCGTGGTAAAAGCGAACTGTAAAATGTTGTCGGGATAGGAGTCTGAAAGATTACACGTTAACCTATATATTCGCATTTTTCATGTAGATGAATAATCATGAATGTGTATTCCTAAAATAAATCGCCTCTGCTTATGCGCGCCTGATTATCATGTCTGACGGTATAATTTTTACATCATTGATCGTTATCTTAAAGTAGTGGTAGTACAAATCTGCATAACTTCAAAGTAATGGCGTAGTGTTTCGTAATAACCACAAGAGAATAATTAGTGGAGAAGAAGGTGCGAGTATGGAATCTGCGTATTATATGGAACCCTTCAATTACGAAAAAGTGATCTAGCACACACTCACTGGTACTAGTTAAAACTGTTCTTTAGGTTGCCGCTGTCACTCGGCAGCGGTCCTAAGTGTATGATGCCTGTTATGGCTGCCGGCAGAGAAGTTTCTGTGTTTCGCGCCACTCACAAGGATGCATGGCAGTTTGATTCTTAGCTTTCTGTTTCATGTAGCACATGGTGTGTCTGAAATGGCGATGCAGTTAATATGAAACCACTTGGTGTTTGTTATATGGAACTAGGTGTTCCTTATTACCTGTGTGGGTTTCAAATTGGTGGGCAAAATGTTCTAATGATTTGGTCGGTCTTGTTTTCCCCCGCAGATGAAAAGGACAACATTAAAACCCAAGAACATACCAAAAAGGAAAATATGGGATCAGAGCAACATGATTGATGCTATTCATCAAGTTCGAGGAAAAAAATGAGGTGTGGTCACCACCCGACTCTCTTATACGTAAATGCCCTGGTCCAAATACAGAAAAAATTAAAGATGGCTACTTCCGAGAGAAATTTTGTGAATAAAAGTTACTTCAAATTAGCTTCCAAACACTTTGGTATAGATTCCAAATTTTCCTACACCATTTTTTTTCGCCTATTTTAGCAAAACACTGGATTTTGATAAGAGTAAAACTGGTACTTCCGGTTGGAATTTTGAAAAATTTTCTTAACAAAAGTTGTTTAAAATTGAAATTGGAACACTTTTTAGTCCCTTCAAAATTTTCATAAACGCAATGTTTAACGAGATATTTCAAAATGTATATTTTGACGTTGGAGTAAACTGATACTTCCGGTTCACCGATTCCACTGAAAAACTAATCAGACCTCCTGAGGAAGATTATAATCTTAAGTTTAAAGTTTGGTTTCGATAGCTTTAGCAGTTTGGACGCTATCGTACGCACACACACTCAGACTGATACAGACACAAACATTTTCCAGAAATCACTTTTTCGTAATCTAGGGACCCTAAAACGTGAAGATCAGTGAAAATCTGGAGGTCGAAATTTTTCGTGATTACAATACTTCCTTATACTATGTTTAAGAAAGTAAAAAGGGACTGAAGAGAGCAGCTAAATAGTTCATGGTACTCAAAACTACTCTGAGACGTTTAACACTACAAAAGGACGAACCTGATTCAGACGACTTGTTTGAACTTTCCAGTCAATCTGATTTTTCAGTTGAACCTCCAATGGATGATAAACAACCAACGGACAAAGATGCCTCTTGCATGTTCTGTGGTGGAAGTTTTTGAGTTGATTGTAACGGTGAGTTACGGATTAAATGTGTTATATATGGCATGTGGTCACACAATAATTATGCCGGTGATGAGAAAAATGTCTATATTTGTGATTTCTGTCATTGAAAAGTAAATTTTGAGTTTACTCAACTGTAATCTGTATATACTTTGTCTCACTATATGAAAAAAGCTGCAGGGCACTAAGGGAAAGCACATCACTACTTTTTCAGCTACGCCCCGTAAAGTAGTCTCCGACTGCGCACGCGTAGTGCTCAAAAACATGAAGCACTGTTTCAGTTTCATTTTAGCCTCTATGGATTCAGTTTCTTTTTTATTGGATGCGCGTTGATCTGAATGAGATGACATTGGTAACGTGGCTTCCCCATAGTGCCTTGCAGCTTTTTTTTATATAGTGAGACAAAGTATAGTTATTAATATTTCATGTGTTTATTGTTTTTGTAGGCCTATTAGAATAATCCAATGCGACTAAATCTGGATTTTAAAAGTATGATGATGCATTTCTAACGATTTTGGTGTTTGCTAAACATTGGGTTCATATGACCAGCATCTTTCAGGCAGGTGATACTTTCGCCTTGTTTTGAAATATTTGATCTAGTGTACTGTACGTTACTTCCCAATGAAATTTCTTGCTTGCCAGCCGTAAATCAATAAAGAGCAAATACCAATAAAGGTAATAAAGGAAACTAGGGAAACTAGCATTCGGCAAAATTAGCTTTAACAACAATCTTCAAAATGACGATAATTTATTGAAGACCAAATAAAACTTTAATTAATAAAATCTTGTAAACATTCCAAGGAGGAGCTTTAGCAATGAAGCAGAAATACATTTATGCATTATTAACAAGAAATTACCCCCCCCCCCCCCCCCGAGCAGGGTAAGGCAAATTGCAGACTCTGCGGTCATCTGTTTTTACCCCTTTATCTGCATTTTTAACCCCCCCCCCAATTTTTTAATCAAAAAAATTCATTTCCTCGAACATAGTATGTAAAAAATGTAAAAAAGCTCGTGTCTTCTTCCATTTCTCATCATTTCCGATCGAATGAATATCACATTCCATTTGTTGCCATAGTTCTCAATTCCAAGTGAATGCCATCCCCGTAAATTAACAAGAAACATTCGGACTAAACTTCATAGTGATGTAGATTTTGCCTAGAGGAATCTGATATTCAATTTCACTCCTTTACGTACCTAAATAGCGCACAGATCTTTTGTCCCCTCTGACTCCCACCCCCATAATTCCGACCCAATGCACCAATCAAAACCAAACTAAATAGTGAAGGTGGACATGGCGATAGAAGCTACATTACAAATTTCAACCTTCTACCTCAAGAAATGTAGAAATTATGAAGGGATGGACGGACATTATAAAGTAATAAAGTAGCTCCATTCTTCATATAGATTATGAGCACTTGAGCAATCGTGCGTCGACAAGGCGATTTCACGTGCGCGTGCCGATGTCAATAATGCTTAATAGATGAACAGAAAGTAACAGTGTATTCATTCTTGACAAATCGATTGTTATATGACATCGGGCATTCTTTACAGTCACTGTTTTAGCACGTGAATTCGACTTGAAGGCTTCCACGAAAAATTCTGAAAAGTTGATACGGGCGAGCTAAGACCTTGATGGTCATACTTCTGAAAACAGAATTTGAAAAAGTTTTCAAGTTATCGTGGAAACAGCGGACGGACGTATAAACGTACAGACCAAGAGCGCATTCTTATAAGTAACGCTTCGCTAAAGCTCCTAACAAGAAAAAAGGCATAAATCACACATCTTTACATCACACAAGTCACATGAATATGACTGACTTATGGCGGGAGTATGTTCGATACCCTGATTTTCCCCATCTGCTTACCTATTTTATTTTTATTTTTTAACTAACTTCACCTCACTTAACTATCTTATTATATGCGCCACGAATTCGAACAACAAGAAATAGTTCTCATTTTTATTCCTAAGTAAACATACGCCTCCTTTTACAAAATTCTTTGCCGAAACGTATCCTTCAAATAATCAAAATCTTCAAACCATATTATTCAAACAATTTATCGTCTAAACTGGATTAAGTGCCTCAAATTCTATATATGTATGTCAAATCGCAACCTTACCAACTTTTGAGAAGTGTGTTATTATGTACCGAAAGGTGCTTTATGCTATCAGTGTGGGGAAACGTGTATGCTCCAAGGGTATGTAAGATTTTCAAAATCTGTTTTCGTCAGTCGATGAATATGGTTCATGGCACGAACCAATCACAAATATTATCTAAATCGGTTCAATGGCACGTGCACAAATGGTACCTCTATTTTCCCGCCTAGCAATTTTCAATGGGAATATATTAAGTAATATATCAAACAAATCGTAATGACAAATAGAAGCGGTTATTCATTACTATTTTCGTCAGTCGATGAATATAGTACATGGCACGAACCAATCACAAATATCTAAATCATTTCAATAGCATGTGATCAAATGTCACCTTCACGATCCCACCTAGCAATTTTCAAAGGAGAGATAGATTAAGTAATATATCAAATAAATCCTAATGACGAAATAATAGAAGCGGATATAAATTACTATTTTCGCTAATTGATAAATATGATTCAGGAAATGAACCATTTTGAAAATGGTTGTAATCGAAACATCGGCGCGTGCTCTAATGGTACTCTTATGACACCCTCAGAAATTTTCAATGATAAGAAATGGCATGTAATATATCAAACAAATTGAGATGAGGTATCCTGAATTAATATAACGTAAAATTATTGATAGTCGAAATTGATTCAAAGGCACTTGGTTTAGTGGATCCATTATGGTTCATTGGAACTTTCAATGCTAAGATATGGCATGTAATATACCAAACGACTTGGAATGATGTGTCATAAATGAATACAAGGTAAAATTAATAATCCAAATTGGTTCAAAGGTACGTGGTTTAATGATATCATTATGGTCCATTAGAAACTTACAATATTAAGATAGGGCGGTTAAAAATATGGTTCCGCGAATGGTTTAGTTTAACCTTTTGGTACTTGGTTATGTCATTCCTTAATGGTTTATTTGTAATTATTTCCACTTTTTTACCCCCGACCCCATGCATACGCGAATCGTATCACATACTCTCCATCTCTCAATATTAATTTAAAAAATTCAAATATTTTTTTCTTTCTAAATTCAAACTGAGCACAGACTTAAAGAGCACCCTACATCATTTACCAAAAAAAAAATAAAAAATCGTACTTTGCCGCCCACCTCCTACAAGAAAAGCGTCGTTTTGGAACAATTGAAGAAATTCTATACATCCTACATATCTCAAAAAAAAACACACCTACAATACTACCATGGAAACTATTGAAATTTACAAAGCATATTCAAATCGGAACTTAAAAGAACTTTTATTAGGAGCTTTAACTAAAAGCTACTTAAACGAATGCACGCTTGGTCGGTACGTTTATCTGTCCGTCCGTCGTCTGCACGATAACTTGAAAACGGCTTAACCTTTTCAAATTCTGTTTTCGATAACATGATCAATAAAGTCTTAGGACCCCTGTCAACTTTTCAAGCTTTTTCCTGGATTCTTTAAAGTAGATAGCACGTGCTCTTTAAAGTGACAGTTAAGAATGTCATGTCATAACAATGGATTCGTAGTGATGAGTGAAGAATGAATACACTGTTACTTTTCGTTTATCTTTTAAGCATTATTGAGATGGACATCTGCAAGTGTCGATCGCTTTTTATTAGGAGCTTTAGCAAAATGCTACTAATAAGAATGCACCTTTGGTCCGCCGTTTGCACGATAACTTAAAAACGGGTGACCTTTTAAATTCTATTTGCAGAAATATGACTATCAAAGTCTAAGCTCGGCCGTATCAACTTTTCAGAATTTTTCGTGGACCCCTTCAAGTCGAATTCGCGTGCTAAAACAGTGACTGTAAAGAATACCAAGATAAAGGCATGCCATATAACAATCGATTTGTCAAGAATGAATATATTGATACTTTCTGTTCATCTTTTAGGCACGCGCACGTGAAATCGCCTTGTCGACGCACGATTGCTCATTAATTATATCATTTAGTACCGGAAGAATTGAGCTAGTTATTGATTTTATTTTGCCCGTCCGTCCCCTTCATAATTTCTACATTTTTTGAGGAAGGAGGTTGAAATTCGGAATGTAGCTTACTATGGGTATGTCCACCTTAACTATTTAGTTTGGTTTTGATTGGTGCACTGGGGTCGGGAATACGGGGGTGGGATTCAGAGAGAACAAAAGATCTATGTACTATTTAGGTACGTAAAAGAGTGATATTCAGTATACAGATTCCTGTAGGCAAGTTCTACACTGTGAACTTTAGGCCCAATTGTTCCAGTGGGGTCGAAATTGCGGGGGTGACAGTCGCTTGGTCGTTAGAACTATGGCAACATATGGCACGTGACATGTCATTCCATTGGAAATGATGAGAAAGGAAAGAAGATAGGAGCTTTTTTACATTTTCTACACACTGCGTTCGAGAAAATCAATATTTTGATTAAAAAAAAAAACTTGCGGGGAGGTAGGCCTAAATAGTGCAGATAAAGGGGTAAAAATAGATGACCGCCCGGATAATAAATGTATAAATGTATTTCTGCTTCACTGCTGAAGCTCCTCCTTGGAATGTTTACAAGATTTTATTATTTATCTTTATTCATTTGCCTTTTCCAACTTTAATTGAAAATTTATTATCTCACGGAGAACAATTATTCTCAATGTTTCATTTGTTTAGTCCTTGTTATCTCATTTAAACAATTTGAACTTTAGGTACCACTTCCCCAGGCAATGTATATCTGCTTCCTGTTTACGCTACGCTATTCAAAATTTTAAAAAATATCCTTTATCTTCCTGTAAATCTCGAAGAATGTGGGAATATGCCGAAACAGATTGGTTATTATCATCTAATTATGTCGTACTGCAAAAAGCATAGTGCGAGCAAAAGTCGCGTAGCATAGAGATAATTATTTGTTCCTGTTCGAAATGTTCTTATCCAAATACAAAACACAATTCAACTCTTTGCTTACGTGATTCATTAACACATCTGAGAGTTTCTTGCGTAATTTTGCTGCATTCGCACATCAATCTTTCTTGGGCGTGTCTGATGAAACTGGTTTTAAATGCCCCCATAAAAAATAAAAAAACAACGGTTTTTTTTTTACTTAGCAAAAATTATATCTGAAAATAAACTCTTGTAAACACCCCAAGAAAGAGCTTTAGCTCTGTCGTAAACCTAATATTAAATTCCAGAATTTAAATTCTAGCTAAAATTACTAACAACCAACGGAAATTCATTTAGTTCTTTCCCCGAGGCTAACGAGAAATATAGGCTTCGGCACTGAAAAGTCACCTGACCCAAGATAGGTCTATTTACAATCCAACCTTCATTGTTTCCAACAAAGGAAAAAACACTGATTATTAAAATACAAGATGGAAACAATGAAAGTTACATTGTTAATAGACCTATCTTGGTCAGGTGACTTTTCAGTGCCGGAGCCTGTTTTTCTCGTTAGCCTCGGTTCTTTCCAAATTTACGTCTATTTGATTGCTCACACAGTACAATTATTGGGTGAATGAGTTATTGAGCCTTTACAAAGCGATTTCACATGCGCGTGCTTAAAAGGTGAACAGAAAGTAACAGTGTATTCATTCTTGACGAGTCGATTGTCATATGACATGCCATTATCTTGATATTCTCTACAGTCACTGATTTAGCACGCGAATTCGACTTGAAAGGTCCACGAAAAAACCTGAAAAGTTGACACAGCCGAGCTAATATCTTGATGGTCATATTTCTTAAAACAGTTATGTTGCTATTTCAAGATAAGGCGAAATTTTCTTCAAAGTATTCCATAGTAATTAACTAAAACACAAAATATCACGCACTTTATTGCTCGCGGTGGTATTGCTTGTGATGCGGTCGATGATTCTTCATACTGACTTAGCAAGATAGGCTACTTAGGAGAGAAGCAGCACTATCTTCAGACCGGGGTCCATGGACATGCATGCAGCGCATTAATATCATTGCGCCGATCTTGCTATAAATATACGTTGAAATTTTATCTATGTTTTATTCGCTGCTGGCGTTTTTTTCGTCAGTGGGAGCAATATCAAACTCGGGTTCTGTATCAAACTTTTTTTTTCTCCCGTATAAATTTTTATACAGCTTTTTAGCAGCACAGCTGCAATAGGGAAAACACGCGCTGGTGATCAGATGTCGGTTGAACGCGTCATCAGATCGCATCACCATCCGAGCATCGCCGGCCAGGTGGCCGAGAGGGCTAGGGCGTGGGCTTTCTAGTTGTCGAATCCACCTGGTTGTGGGTTCAAATCCCGCCGTGGGCATGGATGTTTGTGTTTGTCCCGGGCTGCGTGCAGATATAACTGGTGTAAAAGGCGCAAAATGACCTTAGTAGTCGACGCCAAAAATTCTAATAAACCAACCAACCAACCATCCGAGCATCAAAGAGAGCCTATACGAAGGTTTGATGGGCGTGGCCAATTAAATTTCCGATTTCATTTTTGCAAAGTGAAATTAACAATGTCTGACAACTGAAATTGGAAAATTAATTGGATACACAGTGTGAAACTTTTGTCGGACAGGGTATAATAATTTTCAGTTTTTAGAGGTTGTTATCGATCTATTATCGAAACAAATTATACCTTTCACGTATCCTTTAAAATTGGTAAATTTTAGACACCATTCATATTTGGCTGGACTTTCTCTTAACTTATTCTACATAGCTACCTATTTTTCCTAACCTACCTTACCTAACTTACCTAGCTAGTTACCAACTTACATAATTTAACCTAAAATAAATCGCCTCTGCGTATTCACATGGAATATCAGGTCACATAATAGGGCGAGTATATTCGAACTTAACCTAACCTTACCTACCTATCTACCTACTTTTTACTTAACTTAATCTAATATATATGACCTCTGTTTATTCCGATGGAATATTAGGTCATACGAACATGACCGAGTTGACGGGCGAGTATTTTCAATTTAATGAGACCTACCTAACCTAATCACCTAACTCATCTATCTAGGGGATCAATGTTACAAAAGAGTTTAGAATTGTGACTTTTACCGAACGAATTTTGTGATATATCCTCTTTATATGCACTGAGCTACCACTTTATTTGATTCACCTCACAAAATATGCAAATTGAGTGACTGACTGATTTGTATGTCAAGTGATCACAAATCACGGTATAAATATTCTGAAGCAATTTTTCTAATGTTAGCTAAGGGTGAAAGCATACTAAAAATGAGGAAAAACCAGTGATTTGATGGGTAGGTGCGAGACGAGTTGGAATTAGCATTTCAGAAACGGCCGGTCTCCCGAATTTTTCAAGTACCTCAGTTTCAAGGGTTTATCGAGAATGGGTCAGTGAACAAAAAAGATGTAGCCATAGTGATTCCTGCGAAAACAAAAAGACAACTTAGGTCGCCAGAATACAATATGAGAACAGGCAACTGTTTGCGTCTTGGCTCGAATGGCTTACCAAAGCCGAGGAGAAGGTACCAATTGGGTACCATCCCGGGTACCAATGTTGTCAGAGAAGAACAAGAAAGCGTCATTCTATGGGCACAGCATACAAGGATTGGACCATTGAGGATTAGAACAAGAATGATTTTACCGCCAAAGCGGATAGAGGGAGCACATTTTCATGTTATGGATACATTGACTTAATCAACATTTTAAAACACTTAAGAGAAAATAAATAAATATGAAAACTAAATTGTAAATTACTATTTAAGTAAGCTAATGTATAGAGAGAATTTAAACGAATAAACTTGAAGAACTGAAAGGTAAATGGAGAGGGAGTTATTCCTCATACATTTTAAAAAAATAAAAGCTCTTTAATTTGTAAGAATTCCCACATAATGTTAAACGAAGTGAGCCTCAATTGCTGAAGCGTTGTGTGTAAGCATCTATTCTTTTTTCATATTAAATTACTAAAATGTTTCTACGTTATTGTCTACTAAAGAAGCAAGCGATTAACTACTATTAATTACCAAAATGCTTAACAGTAGTGAGTTTTAGATAACATTAAGCCTAACAGCATTATGCTCTGAGATACAAATAAGCTATGGATAACAATAGATCTAACAACTCGTAATGAGTTGGTTGATATATTACAAGCCATATCTTATCATTGAAAGTTCTAACAATACTATATTGTACCATTAGGGCACATGCAACAAAACCAATTCCCACTATCATTATTTTCTCGTTATATTCACTCATGACGCGTTGTTACAAGGTGTTTGATATATTACATTCCATATCTTAGCATTTAAAAGTTCCAATGGTACCATATGACATTATGTAGCACCATTAGGGTACGTGCTGCTAAACAAAGACCACTATCATTAATTACTCGTTATATTCACTCGCTAAATGTTATTACGATTGTTTGATATATTGCATGCCGTATCTTAGAATAGAAAGTTCAAATGGTACCATATGGCACCTTTAGGGCACGTGCTACTAAATCAATAACCACTGTCATTATTTACACCTTATATTCACTCATTACATGTTGTTACGAGTTGTTACGAGACGGACGGACAGACGGACAGCTAGACAAACCGATCACATAAGCACATTTCTATATATAGAAAATGTGCTAAAAAGGTTGTCTGGTCGGACTAATCCAGGTTCCTGCTGCATCATGTTGATGGAAGGCTTAGAATAAGTATGGAGAAAACAACATGAAGCCATGTCTGGAGCGGACTTTGCACGGTGATGGAGGCGGAGTAATAGTGTGGGGAATGTTTCCCTGGCATGAATTGGCCTTGTGATATCTGTAGACGGTCGTTTGAACGCCAAATCTTACATAAGATCAAGTTCACTCCTTCATGCTCACAGTTTATCTGCACGCAGATAGCTCCGCTTCCAGAAATATAATAGTGGATGGTCATGGTCTAGATCTCAACCCTATTGAACATTTTTGGGATGAGCTGGAAAAGGCCGTTCGCTTTCCTACCCCTCCATCGAGTCTCCGGGAATTGCGTGAAGTTCTGATGTCTGCATGGGCCTGTTGAATCCATGTCCAAACAAATGCAGGCAGTTTTGAGGGCTAACGGAGGTTCAACATGCTACTAGACAGGTGTGCCGAATGTAGTGGCAGCTCAGTGTATTAACTATCTCCTATTAGGACTCTGTCGGCATTGGGGCGTTTTGTTTTGTAAGCTATTTTGAATTGATTTCACTGCATCTTCGTTCGAAACCATGAAATTACTAAGGTGTTGAAGATCCTTCTGTTATTATTTAGGCATTGAAATTCTCGATGGATATTTTTGGTAGATCTTACACAAGAGAGCGTTGATGAGTGCAGACACAGAAGTTGGGCGGCGTAGGTTAGCCGTCGCTGCAGTTCAGAATTCAGACATGGAGCATTGAGTACTTAAATTGGTGTCACCGGTTTGAAGAATTGACAATCGGAATTTGGCATTCATTTGGTCTTGCCTTTGTAAACTATTCTGGATTGGCTAGTGCGCTTTTTAAATTGGAATCTGAACATGGACTCTGAAGGATGGGTTTCGACAGATTGATCGTTCACCTTTAGAATTTTAATTTTAAATTTGTTTGGCAGTCTCTTTTAAGTTGTTTTCGTTTGAATATACGAGGTTCCTAGAAATTCTAAGAAGGCGAGTGTTGTCATATTTACTAGGGAATTTTTTTGGTAAAATTAGAAATGAATTCCATTTGACGTTCGTACCTATTGAAAACTGAACCCGTTGTGTAGGACGACGAAGTAGGGGTATTAAAAATTAATTAAAATATTCCATTTGGAAAATCAAATGAAAGTCAAGACGATTTTTTATTAATAGAATAGTGCAATCGAGGCTTTTTAAAAATAAAATAAGGGAGGGGGGTCCGCAAATTTGGAATAAATAAATTAAATTATTTTGAAGTCGAGCTCTCTATAAGAACAAAATAATTCCATGTATTTGAAGCATATAGAATTCAATTTTAATGCCGCTTTTGGTATTAACAAAGTAACCAACCCCTCATTCGTGACTCCTCCTCTGTCGCGGAGCCATGCATCTGGAATTGTTCTCCTCGTCTCCTTTAATCTTTTCCAAATCCTTTTCCCTCAAAATCCGTTTCGATTACTTTTCGCCACCCCCTCCCACCAGTCTCAAGTCCCATTATCCGGCCTTTATCAAGTTAACACCGCTCTCACCACCCACCCCTCCCACCAGGCTCTCCACACCGCCATGGCAACACCGACTTTGTGATCGATATTGTTCGCTCTCTCTTTCTCTCGCTCTCTCCTCTCTTTGTGCGTATGTGTCCGTATGTTTGTGTGAGTGCATTGGTGTACCCGAGTATTAAATAAAAATTATTTTTAGTGTAAATGCAATTAAGGAACCCGTGCACGTGATTGTAAATCTTATACAAAACGGACTCTGTCTGGAATGAGGAACGGTTCAAAACAGTTGAGTTTGTATTGAATCGCAGTCACGTGGTATACTTGCTTTTCCTCTTGCGTGCCCCTTGAGTGAATATCTCGCATTCTCCCCTTTGTGTTAAGCCAGTTGCTATTAGTAGCTAACTGCTGTCAAGCCTATTGTTGTCAGTATCTAATTGCTATGAGTAGCTAATTTGTGTGTGCGCGCGCGTAAATATGTATGAGAGACTCGCTATGTGTCTCTCCCCTGTGCCTGAATGAAATTCTCTGGCATTGACCCCTTCTAAATTGACCCCCTTCCCCCTATGTCTGTCTTTCCCCTCCATGGCAAGGCTGAATGAAAGCATGCTGGAATAAGAAAGAAAGAAATTTTATGTTAGCCTAGAAGTATATCTCTCTGCTCCTACGTTGTGCGTTTTGTAACCTTCGAGCATAGAAATAGGAGGTTGTTTTTATGATCGAAGGTTGTAACGATCTCGTCTCGCAAACCATTTCCTATTGTGTCCAATATTATTAAAACGGTTTAGTAATATATTTTTTGAAACTTTTGTACTTTTTCGTTGTTAGAGATTATACAGATGTTGTCATTTGATTCTTGTCATTGCGCGTTAATGGCCTCTAATTGGTAATTTAAAAATGAAGAAATGGCTGTAGCCATTAGTCAATCAATAAATTTGACATGTATGGGACTCGTCTTATTAAGACGAATAATTTTTGTAAATAAATTTTAGGATTATGGTTTTTAAGCCCCCCCCCCCTCCTCACCTCAAATAGAAAAAAAAATTTATTTTCAGTTTTCTTCTCATGACAAAGTGGGATGCCTCTGCGAACGTCTGTTCCAATCCACCATTTTTTCTTCTTCTATGACTATATTGTTTTCTTAGTAAGCTACGTAACACACGCTCTTTATTACTTGTCTCCACTCGTGTGCATATGTCCGAATAAGTTTCTTTCTTTCTCTCTCTCTCTCTCTCTCTCTCTCTCTCTCTCTCTCTCTCTCTCAGAAGTCAAGAAAATGAAAGGACACCGGAGGACAGGGATTACCGAAATGTTCTAGGAGATGTTTGAAGTTTCTATTCAAAAAGCGTTGTACACTAGCCCGAGAGCTCCGACAGCAGCGGCGACGATATGTAAGTGGGTACTCGGTTCCTCTCTGCTATTCAACACATTTTGTTACATGGCGGACGTACGAATAACTCGTGGCCTGCTCTGACTATACCTAGACCCATAATCTCACAAATTGTGATGCACATGCGAAAAATCAAATGTTTCCCCTCTCGTGCTTTCATGAACTTCATGCCAACATAATACCACACAACCGACGTGCGCATAGTGGTTTAGGATCTGATATACGCGAACGAAACGGACAATTTCAACTTTTCCCTATCGTAGCAAAATTGTGATATGATATTCTTATCACATTAAATCAAGTTTTAAGCTGGGAATTGCAACTGATTCATCACGCTAATTAAAGATAAACGCTTTCAAACATCAGAAAAATTTGGTCAAACGTGTGCACGAAACAGGAAATCCACCCATTTGGATGGTTTTCGGTGGAAAACAGTAAATTTTGGCCAAGGATGTGAACGAAAGGAGAAGTCTACATATCTCAGCGATTTTAGGTGGAAAACAGGAAAATCTGTAAAGATCACATCTTTTAAATAATGCGATTTTAATGTTGTAAATTCTTCATATTGCTGGCTTTGTCCAGAGAAATTCTTTGAAATTATAACTGTTCTATGACTTTATAATGAAAGTCCTCTCTTAATAGTATCATTTAGGGCGAGTAAAAGTATTAGAAAGTTATCTTTTGTTTGCTCAGGACCCTGTCTGCAATTATATGCATTTTTCTTATGAATTAGGTAATTAGTCAAAGATTCATTATGGAGGACAACTTAGGACGGAATAGGTCAAGATATTTTTGTTCCTTAATGATTTTTAAATATAATGAAAGTTTATTTACCTACTTTTACCTGCCCCTGAAGGTGCTAGCAGGGAAGAACGTTAGTGGGAAGCGAAGCTCTAGCTGTTTAGGTAAAATAATACAGTACATGAAAACAATTCGAAGAGACGTGTTTTTTAGGTAAGTATCGTTTTGGTATTAAAAAGAAGCAAGAACAGTTTTTTAATACCTTAATTTTTATATGAAAGTCTAGACCTTAATCTACTTTTCAATATAATTTCTATATTAAGGCACTTATCGTATCGTACGACCAGCTTCTATCCTCATAGAAATCGGCCGCATGATTTGCTAATCGCTCCAGTACGGAGTTACACAAAACCAATCGTTTAGCCAGTGCTTTGACTTTCCTCGAGAGATTCCGCTGGTGATGAAACATAGGTTGCTCACGTTATACCGTCGGAATAAAATACAACAGACTATGGAATGGAGGCATTCAAGATCACCCAAGCAAACAATTTTAGCCCGAAAAATCACGTGTACTGTGTTTTGGGATAATTATGTGGAAATTTTGTTGAATAAGTAGATTAAGTTTCAGGCTTTCATATAAAATTAAGGCTTTAAAAAAATTATCCTTGATTTTTATATCAAAACGGTACTTAAAAAAACACGCCTCGCAATAAACTGAAGATATGCTTCAAACAAATTTCGAGTTCAATTTTCATCAATTTATTTGATGTTTTAAGGTTAAGGAGGATTCCGAACCTTCAAGCCGGGGGCCTGCTCTGCCGGTTGAGCTAATTTGTGACTTCAAGGATGTACATTTGAACATAATGTAACAGCTTGGCGCATCATTGTCCGCGATAGCTCCGTTGGCAAAAGCAGTGTCAGCGGTAGGCATGGTCCAAGGTCCCCCCCCCTCTCTCTCTCTCTTTCTTTCTTTCTTTCTTTCTTTCTTTCTTTCTTTTTAGGGCGCGGAATTTTTTTTTCATTATTTTCTTTGCATTAAAACAATGAATACTAGAATCCCAAAATGTGGATTTAATGAGTGATTAAGTGCTTATTTCTGATTAGGCGAGTATCTATCTCCATATAATTAATTGTAAATGACTGAGTCTGTCTCTCCCTCACTTTCTTTCCCCCTCTCCCTCTCCCCCCCCTCTTTTTTTCCAAATTTTTCGAAAGGCAAATTAAGTGAACAACAATTTTTCGAATGACAAAATTTTTCAACAACTTTTCGAAATCACTGCACACAGTCTTTTTGGCCAGATCTTTTGTATCCAATGTTGTGTGCAACTCCACGCAAGTAGTCACGAATAATGAAAGAAATTAGTAGTAGTCATAACGAAAGTAGTCACGAATAATTGGTTGTAGTGCATATTCAGTCAGTTTTTAAATGCACTACAACCAATATCATTGAAGGATGTAGAAGAAATTGTTAGGTTAAAATTTTACGTGCAAAATTAAGAAACTCTTTACTGTTTTCCGTTACTCGATACAAAATAATGACATATAGCCTAACCTATTTGATTGCAGGAGGCAGTTGCCCCCCCCCCCCCGGTTGGTTGCAGGAGGTTAATGGTCACTCGAAAAATTGAAGTTCGAAAAATATGCCACTCGAAAAATTCCTTGCTCGTAAAAGTGCATTTTGAAAAAATTGAGTTCGAAGAATTGATTTTCGAATAATTCGTCGCTTTCTGTATTGATATTATCAGAAAAAATGGAAGGAAAAAATCCATGATATGGATTCAAACCAGGAACCGCAAGTATCACGCTCGTTGCTTCTACCAATTGGGCCCTCGTGAACACGGTACCTTGTAGCCTTTAAGGCTTCTCCTGGTGACAGCCTTGCTGTGCAGTGTTTATGATGGCCCAAATGGTGGAGGCAAGGAGCGACACTCGTGGTTCCTGGTTCGAATCCAGGTCGTGGAATTTTTCATTTAATTTTTTTCTGATAATATCATTACCTTATACTTGGAGAATTATCTTAATAATTTCTCATGTTATTTGTTCCTGATCAGTGTGTCTGCGCGCGTCTCTCTCTCTCTCTCTCTCTCTCTCTTGGTATGTGGTGTCTATATTATTTCGTATGAACCACATCATCAGAGCATCATCTACTAATTGTAGATAAAGTTTAGGTTCATATTAATAATATTACATTTAGTAATTATAAATAACATAAATGAAATGAATAATTTTATAAATACAATTAGAAAATTGATAGACATCACGTGGTGCTTGTTTTGAATTTGTTGTGCCCTTTATACACTAATATACAGAAGTATATTATTAATTAGTACATATTATAGATCCCCTCTTCAATAAACCAATAAAAAATATGGATTTCATGAGTGATTACTTGCCTGCACAGTAAGCGCATACGTATGTCTAAATAAGTTTTTTCTCTTCATTTGTGTATATCTGCCCCCCCCCCCTCCACTGAATGTGAATGTTCCCCTATGATTATCTGCCAATGCGTATGTCTGAGAAATGAGCTTCTCTCTCTCTTTCTGAGAGCCGATCAATATAGCACACGTAATATAGTTTAGAGCCAAGGAATGTGATATTTAGATTTGTGACGTCAGACCGACAGCGGGTAGCGGGTTCTCGTTATCTTTTAGCGCCACATTGTTAGTGAGGAGAATGGAGACTCTTCAAACAATTGATAAAATGGTTGAAGCTAGGACATTATAGGAGAGCGAATAATATGTGACGCCATTTAGATTGAGAAATTTAGGGGAGGCCGTGGCCTGGTGGGCTTTCACTGAAATTGTGTTTCAGTGAAGTTAAGCAACATCAGGCACGGCTAGTCACTGGATGGGCGGCTCATCAGTGACTTAGGATCTTCACCCCCCCGGCTGCTGTGACCATCATACAGCAGTCGTTAATCCAGGTCCATCCAGAGACCCAACTCGTCGGCCTCAGCCCATCCAGGCTCTGGATGGACGTATTGGATTACATTGAATTCTAAAAAAAAAAAAAAAAAAATGGAATAAGCTGATTCCGGTCAGGTACGATAAGCATTTGTCACGGGCCCCCCCCCCCTTTTGTTCAACTAATCTTTCACATGACGATGCTGTCATGGGCTCGGATTGAAATATTTTTGATCTAAACAAACTGATGCCGGATATTTATGCTTTATTCCAACATCCGTTAAATAATAGAACATATACTGGTAGATAATAAGATAACAGTTTGCAGATAAGGGGTCTCTTGCTGGGCAATGTCACTGCAATGACAAATGACCGGCTAAAACAAAGTATGCTTGTATAGCAGAAAAGCTTCATTCACAGAATCATAGCAATGACGGGATTTCCTCAGGAAGACAATTAAAAAAAACGGTACTCACTTGATATTGGACTGGTTCCAATTTGTAACTGACTTAGTCACTCAAATGAATAAACAATATTAAAATCCAATTGCAACAACACCGGCAATAACCATATAACGCTCAGTTACTCCAGCAACTATGGCAACAAATGCGCTACAGTCGCACCCATAACTGTAACTCACAACAAGTCCAATTGCTCAACGTTTCTCTGGAACAGGGTAACCAGTTACTTCAAACATGGCAACTCCACTATAATATCACTTTCTTACCATCTATACAGAGTGTATATAAACCGTTGTCACAAAGTTCTGTGGATGACAGGTGACATGGCAAGACTGTGGATAGGGAGACAGGGTCCTGTCACATGGCCACCACGGTTTCCTCGGATCTAAACCCTCTTGACTTTTACATATGGGGTCACATGAAAGACCAGGTGTATGCCACCACTGTCCAGGAGATTGATGAGCTTTGGAACCGTATTGACAATGCTTTCAGCGCCGCAGGAGACAGCCCAGGGACCCTCGAACGAGCACGCCAGTCGATGTTTCGTCGCCTCAATACCCCATGGTCGTCGTTTTGAACATTTGTTGTAGGTTCTCCGCATGTCCTCTGTCATCCACAGAGTACAAAACCAGCTGCTTAAACTTCAGAAATCTCATAAACTGTTCGTTATCCAAACAATGTTTATAGGGTAGATGTACCAGTAGTTGACAGTGTACTAGTAATTGACAATTCACGATTTAAAGGCTTTTAATAAAGTAGCAAGGCAAGAAAAGGGACTGGTGGTCGCCACTTCGTATTAAACAGTGTATTAGGCTTCCCAGGACAGCAAAAACTAGAAAGTTTGCTCTCTATTATGTTGATTGTTCAATGCCTTACCGAGTCTAAAAAACGTTGTAATGAACCACTACGGGAGGGTTTGATTACTTGAATTTATTTCACGAATGTTATGCAATATTTGTTATTAATTTTACGTGAACCTTTTTGTGTGATCAGTGGACAATATTTTTAGTAGTAACACAATTTCAGATGACCAATGTGTTAATTGTTTTGATCCACCGTCAACTACTAGAACCCAGATATGTAGTGTCACTAGTAATGACATAATCTGTCAATTATTGATAATTTCTGTGTTTAAAAACACGAACAAAATATACTAATGTGATACAGAATGTAGGGTAATAATAAAGGAAACATGACGGTTTTAATTGTAACTTCTTTATTTCCAGTAATTGACCTAGCTGTGTCAATTATAGGAACTTGATTGTCAATTTCCAGATCACCCGCTTTGACATAAATCTTGTAGGCCATATTCGCCGATTCTTTTTGTTGGTCCTGAATCTTGTCACAGAGACGATCAACAATAGCCCAGAACAAGCTATCTTCTAAGAAGAAAACTACTACTGATATTCTGTTTACTATGATAAGAAGTAGCATAGGATGAATTGGATGAATTTTGCAAGTAGTTGAACAATCGTCAAAAGTCGCCAAAAAAGTTCTTCTACTGAAAATTTCTTGGCCAAGATCTGATGATAATGCGCTACAGGAAAACACGTTCATTTTCTATGGTCCTTGCACTCTACGTGGGACCGGACTGATTTTATTTATTATTTCAAAGGAGAAAAAGATAAATGCTCTATATGAACAAGTTAAGTTTTAAAAAGCACAAGTTTAGTTAATGTTAAATACTTTACATATTCTTAAAAATGCTGGATTTCATCAGCTACTTTTGAATGTTGTCAATTTTTTTTGTAAAATATATAATAAAAATGTGTAATTAAAATATTTTCAATTACTGGTGAAACTGCCTGTCAACTTCTGGTGCATTAACTGTCAACTACTGGTGATTCATGCATTAGTTAGGAAAATATTTAATTACTTAATAGCTTTTAAAGATATAATAATCGTTTCGAGATTGGCACATTCTGCATTACATTTACAATTTAATGATATAACTAGAGAAGTTTCAAAATGCAATTTGATTTACGTACACAATTTCGTTTCATAGTAATGTCTTAAACTGTCAATTACTGGTACATCTACCCTATGTACTTTTGTTTTCATCTCGCTGTGGGGAGTCACCACCAGAAGTTTGTGTGAGGGGGTTTAGATACACCCTGTATAATTTTCCTCGAACTCCACTTCTTCTTTTATTTGTTTTAGTCAACAATACCCGCCGTACGTCATGACATTGTTAACACAAGCGAAATCCCGTCAACAACAAGAAAGAAAATCAGCAATTTAAGCAATCGTTGAGAAACTTAAAACAAACTAAGAAAAAAAATCAAAGGAGAAATATGAGACAACAACACGAGACGTATTTATATTATTAGCTTAAATATAAACACGTCACACATTAAAAGATTTCAGAGATAAATGAGGAGTATAAATTAGTGCAGAGTGAAGCACTGTAGTCTTAGAAAATGACACGACTTGGGTTTCATTTGATCGGATTCTCCGTATTAGAGTTTTATTTCCTTGAACCAATTTCTTCCTTTTCCAGGAGATTTCCATGAATATTTTAATTTTGCTAATGGAATCCACTGAGTTCTCAAGTTACTAAGCCCCTGCTCATTCCGGGCTTAGGAGATTGTACTATTGCTTGGAAGTATCTGCCTTGAGATGCATGGTCAATACTTTGGTGGAGAAGTGTTCATGAATAAATGATGATGCGGGAATTACTGTGACGTGGTAGTTCATTAACATTAATTATGGTGACCATAAACAAACATGACAGCACTGTTGAATAATTTGACAGGTTTAACTTAATTTAACCTCATGGGAGAGTACAGGGCTTTTTAAGACCGTGGACATCACTTTCCTGGCGCTGAAGCTGTACAAAGGTCCCCGCCTAGTTCAGATAGGAGCCTAAAGAATTTTATGCTGCTGGTTTTCAGGGGCTTGTGGAACGATGGGAAAAGTCAGAAACGTTCAACACTATAGCACTTTCCGTCAAAACATTCTTGCATTGCACAGGACAGTATCTTGAAAATGTTAACCACATTGTTTGGTATTGGGGCTACCTTGGTTAGCTATGGTTTTGATTATCCTGATTTATGGATTGTGCATGTATGTACAAGTGGAGAGAGCCTCCTAGAATTGTTTTAGAACAATTGGAGACAGCCTTATATACCAGCGCCCGCAGTGGCCCAGTTGTTAGAGGCGAGGAGCTAGAGACTCGTGGTCCATTCAGTTGTTCGAATCCAAGTGGGGCACGTTTAACCGTCCACTGACCCGGTGTCCAAAACTATTTTCACCAGGATTTAATGAAAATTTTATTTGGTGGTTGTTTACCTTAAGTTAGCCTGTATGTCATTTGAATTACAGTGATGGATGATTTTGTTCCTATACTAACCATTGCGCTTTATCTTTGGGATAAGCCATCTTCTGTCATGCCAGTGCTTCCTATGAGCAGTTCTGAGGGACAAGATATTCGTGGTCCCTGGTTCGAACCCATGTCTCAGAATTTTACTTTGTTGTTCAGTAGTAGTAGTAACAACAGCACAGCTTTAAAGGAAACCTGTTTAAAGGAGAAGAAAAGAAATTTTATTACGTAATACTCGGCATGGGTTCCTTGAAATACCATTTCGAAAGACAGGTCTGTATCGGAAAAAATGAAATTTTCTTTATTGCTCGATACACTTGGGAGAAAGAATCGTTGGCGCCGCAATTGTGTTGGCTGGGGCAATTTTCGTACCGATTCTGCCCTGGAGAATAGAGAGGAGCCGCTCTTTTTGATTTCATATAAGGCAAAGGGAAGGACAACTGGGTGAGAAAGGTTAAAGGTGATCTGTAGTGAAATGTAAACAATTGCTCTCGTAGCAGTTTCAGATTGTCTTTTGGTTTGAGATAGGTCACTGTTAATACCATAGACATACTCTTGATATCAGCGGATAGTAAAATGTACTGGCTGTAGTCAAACGGCATTAAGTAGTACGACCACGGTCATTGGAGCGTCAGTGACGAAAACAACCAACTTTATGTGCAGTGTTGCTAGGTGCTGTGTCCTTCCAGGATTCCTATGTAGCTTATGATTTCCAAGCTTCTGCTTTCAAAATGTTAGGAATATCTTGTATCGAATCACTCTGCACGAGGAATGGACGCATTGAACACTGTGCACGACCTGTAGAAACACAAAACAGTCTAAAATTTTGGTTAACTCTTGCGTACTGTCCCTCTAGAAATTTCGTAGTTTGAACGCCGAGAAAGTGCTCGCTTTGTTTAGGAAATGATATAACCAACTAAAGAAGGCAGTGTTTTGAGAATTGATATGGAAGCGGCTATACCTAAGGGGCTAGGCTCTTGATCTCTTGTCAGGACATCAGCGCATCGCTTTGACAATATGGCTAAGTGGTTGGCGTCTTTATCAAGATAATGCTTGTTTCCTTCTACACTGGGTGCATATCTAGCTAGCAAGGAGGTAGACAGAAGCTGGTATACAGTGTTGGACATAATAATAGGACCAGTCGAAATATAAAACACAATATATTTTTATTTAATTTTTTTAAATATTTTCTGTTTTTTAACGTATAAATAATTTTATTTGTGAAAGGAAATAAAAAAAAAAATGTTATGACAAAATTCAGTTTTTTTGAATAATCTCTATAGAAAGCAGTGGACAAAATTATAAGACCACAATGTTTTTTTTAAGGAAAATAAATAATAAAATATTTTTTTCCAAAAAATAAATAATATTAATATTTAGTTTGTTTTACCATTTAAACTTAATACTTCAATTAAACGGTTGGTTATTGTCTGACTCAAGTTTAACAGTCTTTCACAAGGAATCTCATCCCATGCTTTTTGAATGGCACATTTTAAGCCTTTTGCATTCTCAAATTGTTTTCCATTTACGTATACACTTCGTACAAGATCATCCCATAAATTCTCAATTGGATTGAGATCAGAACTGCATGCTAGCCAGTCCAACACAGTCAGTCCTTGATCACAAAATCACCACTCTTGCGTTGACTTTGCACGGTGGATAGGTGCATTATCTTGTTGAAATACGATGACTGGATCATTCAATTCATCTCTAAATGGCAACAGGTAATTTCCTAAAATGTCCTGATAATCGTCGGCTGTTGATTTCCCTTTGACAAACGCTAAGCTTGATTTTCCCTTTGCTGAAAAAGCGGCCCAAATCATCACGCTGCCTCCACCTTGAACTCGTTTTGAAAGAATTTTTTCTGATCGTTGAAGATCATGCCAGTGGAACCGTATGCCATCAGGCCCATCCAGATTAAATTTTTTTTCATCACTGAAGATGGTATGGTTCCACATTTCACTATTTCCAATATACCGTTTTTCAAATGCCAATCTGTCTTTCATATATTTTGAAGTTAACTTTGGCTTTAACTTCATTTTCGTATACACGTGGTTTTTGGATGCATGGAGTATACGGCGTATTGTTCTAGGTGAAACAGGAAGATTCAGAGATGAAGTGATGCTTGATGATGTTGAGCCAGTATCTGATGCCATTCGAAGGATAGCACGTTTGTCTCTTTCCGACACCTTACTGGGTCTTCCAAGACGGCAAACGTTTCCATACTTCTCAGAATTTTGTAGAAAATTATGCACAACAATTAATGCTGCAATCTCCCTTTCGCTTTTCCCACAGTTATTATAGGCAATAATTTGAGCTTGGTGTTTGTCAGTTATACTTTGTACCACGCCCTATTGTTCGTTTGCAGTCAAATCACATTGATTCTCTTTTTTCATTAATGATTAAGCAGCCTGCAGTAAAACAAAAAGCACTAAACATGCAAATTTTTATGGAAAAATACATTATTCTCAGGGTGGTCCTATAATTTTGTCCACTGCTTTCTATAGAGATTATTCAAAAAAACTGAATTTTGTGATAACTTTTTTATTTTTTTATTTCCTTTCACAAATAAAATTATTTATACGTTAAAAAACAGAAAATATTTAAAAAATTAAATAAAAATATTTTGTGTTTTGTATTTCGACTGGTCCTATTATTATGTCCAGCACTGTAATTGTTATTAAAGATTGTGTTTGTGGACATACACAGTCCAGTCACATTAATGTGACCACCCCCTACGTTCAACATCAGCGGAAAATGGTTACGTCCAAAAAGTACGTACCAGTTTCAGAGGTGGGGAGTATTGGAAGGGTGTTAGAGGGAAGCGGAAACCATTGCTATTGTTGGAGCACGGCGAAACGTAGCGATTTATCCGACCTCCAAAAGGGCATGATCATTGGCTTCCGAGCCAAGAGCGAGAGTATTTCCGAAACGGCTCGTTTTGTGAACTGTTCGCGTGCTGCCTTGGTGAAAGCGTACCGTGCATGGCAGAGTGGCAATACTCAAAGTCAGCGATGTGCCAAGTGTGGAGTACCATGGGCCATATATGGCGGAGGTGAAAGACTGCTACGGAGATGCGTGCAAGCTATCGTGCAATCTTGGACCAAGTAAGCTCCCAGATGGAACCAGGGGGCTACCAAACGTGTATCCTCAACGACAGTTCAGCGAACATTGCTGCATATGGGGCTCCGCAGCAGACGGCTGGTTCGTGCACCAATGCTGACGGCTGTTCACCGGCGATAAAGACTGACATTTGCACGCCAATACCGCAACTGGACAGCACCAGAGTGGCGAAAGGTGACTTTTTCCGATGAATCACAGTTTATGCTTCTGGCGATGGCGTGTACGGGAGCGGGGGGAGCAGCGTTATGCTCCAGACCGGAGGAGGCAGCGATATGGTCTGGGGAATGTTTCCATGGCATTTCTTGGGTGCACTCATCATTGTGGATGGCACCATGGATCAATGTAAGCACGCGTATGATCAGATTGTGTTTCCTCAGCACGAAGACATCTTTCAGCAGGACAATGCGACGTGCCATACAACGTGCAGTATCCGTGCGTGGCTCGAAAAGCACGAGGATGTGTTTACGGTACTCCCCTGGCCGTCAAACTCACCAGAATTAAACCCCATAGAGCATCTGGGGGACCACCTCGGTCGGGTTATTCGCGCCATGGATCCTCCACCACGCAACCTACGGTAGCTTGCTACAGAACTGGAGTCGGCATGGCTTCACATCCCTGTCAATACCTTCCAGAACCTTATTGACTCTCTTCCTGCCCGTCTCGCAGCTGTCCGCGCCGCAAAAGTTGGTTATTCTGGCTACTGACAGGTGGTCACATTGATGTGACTGGATTGTGTATCAGCTAATAGCAGTATCAGTGGTACTGGTTGTAAGTGAACAGTTTGCTACGGGGTAAGTCAATTGAAAACGATCAAACACACCCACCGAAAGACTGAGAGGTCGAACTGTGCAAGATCGAATCGTCCAAGAAACCTAACCTACGCTAGTTATGTTTAGGTTATGTTTGATAGGTTAGGTTGCTTATATAGGTAGGTTAGATAGGTTAAGTTGCCAGCGGGCAGGAACACCGCTAGCAAAACTTGGATGGAAAGTTAGTAGCCGTAATCAATACGCGAAATATGCAAGATGGGTTGGAGCACTCGTTATGGATTGGGGTGACTACATGTCCTGCTCGATTTCTTTCTGGACTACGAACAACTTTGGAGGACGACCCGAGGTTTGGCATCGTAACAGGACAGTATCATGGAGGCTTAGATTACACTAGTCAACACACATTTTGTAACTAAGACCGCACATAGTGTTCTTAGTGGTAATTTGTATGTAGAATCCGAATCTACTTTTAGATTTTCTCTATCTCGTCACGTTTCCAAGTTATGCACTTCGAGACTTCTATGTTAAAGTAATGGGCGTGAAGAGAAGCGCCTTCAGTGTTAAACTATCCACATTTTGGGCCCGCAAGGAAATTTATCAGGCTCCAAACACTGAATAATTTACAAATGTTTCATTGAAAAAAAAGAAATCTGTGCGTGCTAGAGAAATTTCAAAATTATATTCATAATCAGCAGAGAAAATACTACCAAAATTCACCCACTTGTCTTTGGTTACAAGAAAAATCTTAAATTTTGTTGGCTAGTGTTATTCTTCTGACGGATGTCAGTTCTTGTACAGGATCGGGTCACATTATTACGACCAACCCCTACGTTTGTCTTCGGGGTTGCCCAGCCGAGGAACTATGTCACTTGTTGGGAATTGGTTAGGAGACTCTATAAGGTAGGTTTCCGCGATGTTAAAAACATATCACACATTGCTGCAATGGGTAAGAAACGTGATTTATCGGATTTGGAAAAGGGGATGATAATCGGCTTTAGGGACAAGGGTGGCAGTATTTCGGAAACCGCGCAGTTTGTGAACAGTTCTCGTGCTGTTGTAGTTAAAGTGTACCATGATTGGGAAAATGGGACCGTTCAGAATAAACGACATGGGAACTGTGGAGCACCACGTGCCATTGATGAGAGAGGTGAATGTCGGCTGCGAAGGTGTACGAAAGCCAACCGAAGATCTACAGTGGACCAACTTACCGCTCAAACCAACGAGGATGCTACCAGACATGTTTCTAAAACCACAGTACAGAGGACCCTCTTACGTATGGGCCTCCGCAGCAGACGGATGGTCACCGCACCCATGCTGACGAAGGAACGTCGCCAAAAAAGGCTTCAATTTGCCCAAAAGTACAGAAACTGGGCCATTTCTGAGTGGGAAAAGGTTGCCTTCTCCGACGAATCACGATTTCAGCTCCACAGAAGTGACGGCCGTTGGCGGGTGAGGCGAGAAACCTCCGAGAATAAGCATCCTGGAACATTGTTGGACGATTCCAGGCTGGTGGCGGCAGCGTCATGGTGTGGGGAGTATTCTCATGGCATTGTCTGGGCCCATTGATACCTGTGGAAGGCACTCTCAACCGATTCGGTTATTTATCCATAATTGCACATCAAGTACACCCAAACATGGCGACTGTCTTCCCAGAGGGGGATGGCACGTTCCAGCAACACAATGCGACGTGTCATACGGCTGCAATTGTTCGGGGCTGGTTTGAGGAACATGACCAAGTACTACCCTGGCCCCCTAATTCCCCAGACCTCAACCCAATCGAGAACCTTTGGGATCACCTCGATCGTCATGTGCGTGCTATGGAACAACCACCGCGTACCCTTCAGCAGCGATTGGATGCTTTGCAGTCTGCATGGCAACAGATACCAGTAGAAACCTACCAGAATATTATTGACTCACTCTCACGTCGTCTAGCTGATGTCCGTGCCGTTAAATACGGTTATTCGGGATAGTAGCTGGTGGTCATAATAATGTGACTCGACTCTGGAGTTGTATACAAGACTCCATCAGGATTTGCAGTATTGAAAGTTATGCCACAATGCTAGCACATATAAATGTCTCGACTGGTACCATCAAAGAGAACGATGGATTTCTGCATAGTATTGACCAGGTCCTAACTGCAGTGAAAGTATAGCACATAAGAACTTGGCATGACCTCTTCTTCGATCAGCCGTGCTCGGTTTTGAACTTGTTCACCCCCTAGGCCACACCTTTATTTCCAACAACTATTGGATGACTTCTAAGCTACTGGGATCAAGAACATGTTTCAATATCCACACTACAGTCCAGATCTCGATACACTGTGTGATTTTCAAGTTTTTGACCCAATGATCTTAAAGGATCTGCGTTCACGAGACTAATGCATGTTTGGGAACAGAGTGAGTTTTTCATCTAACCTATCCAGACTACTTGTGTTTTCTTTCTTTCTCAATCTGAAGACGCACCTTAAAATACTAGCAGAAACGTTTACGTGAGTGGACTGTATTTTGACGGAGATCTTGTGTTCATACATCTTAAATATTCAGTTTGTCTTTTTTGAAGACTCCTATTATCAGCTGCAAAACTCTCCTTAGTCCAGCTTCTGTTTTCCTCCACTGGATGGCGAACGTTGTTCGAAAGGCTGAGAGAGAAGAGCGAGGTTATTGATTTTTCCAGAACAGTTCACGTAAGCTAATTCAGTGGACTGAGAGAAGAGCATAGAACATGCAATTAGTAGCGGAAATTGTGTACATTGTGTATTCAGTAGGAAACATGGTAGCCATTCAGGTTTTAAAGCTGCAGTCTTGTTTGTAAGTTGGGTGATTCGATTTCGTTTCTTGTTCTGAGAAATGAAAGGGGAATTTTTGTAAGAATTGTTCTTGGGAGATTGTTTTATTGTCTACCACGCCCATATCCTTCTGGGTACTCCGTAATGATTTATAGAAAGTTTTATTTTGTTTATTAACTACACACACAGGTTTATGACTTAGAAATTTGTAAGTCAATGGAAGAGCTGATGTTTACCAGGACATTCCAGATTTGTTGTAACAGAATCTTGCTGTCTTCCAACATGTCCCACACATTCCATGAAGCGTGCAGAGAGAAGCCCCTTACCAGAAGAAGAAGCTCCAAACCACGACACTACCACTAGAATCTCGCAATGTCTTGACAGGGCATGCTGGACCTATTGCTTCATGGAGCTCTATTGAATCGTTAGACCACATGATCTTCTTCCAGTCTTTACTTGTCCGGTTTTGACGTTCCAGACACCACAATAGATGGACTGTCCTGTTCTTTGCTGGAGAAACGGGGCTTTTCGTCTAGGATGGTCAATCCGCTTCAATTCTCGATTGGGGATGGTTTTGGTTCCAGATATCCGCCTGGAACAGTCTTGGCTAAAATCTATTGTTGCAACACAGTGATGTCCTCTCTTTTTAAAGATTTCGGTCATCTTTGAGCCACTCTAACCACTTTGGACTGTGGACCAGTTGAATAGTCAGGATATTATAGAATCCAGTACTTCTTGTTTCTTGATTCGTGGCTCCATCTAGGAGAGTAATGGCTTCACTCACATGAAGCTGCTTTGCGTGTTTCTCGGTCATTGACCTTTGTGTATGTGTGAGTTTATATGACCCTAGACATTATGGTTTTGTTTTGATGGGATTTCTGGAAACTTTTGATCATTGTACTGTATAAATATTGGTATTAGTTAGTATTAATAGAAATACAACAGTACAGTGATTTGAACCTGGAATTCAATTTTTCTTTTTATGTGGTTTTACACAGATACTGCTTCACAGGGCACTGGAAGCTTTGCTGTTACTTTGCTGACGTTTGTGAAATGGCAGGACCGGGAAGGACAAGAGCTGTATAAGGTTTGGAGTAGTTTTTTGTTTTTAATTGTTCTAATTACTCTTTGTTTTAACGGAGTTTTGAATGTTGACAGATCATTATTTGGGAGATTGATTCGTTTAATTAATCTGGGGTCCATTTGCGGAAGCAGTCATCCGACAAGATGATGATGAATTTGGAGTCATCAGTTAATGATGGTATTATTTCCGATGGACTTATCGTATTGGGTGGTGATAGCGAGCCAGGCAATCAATAATGAGGCAGTTGCGATTGTCATCCAGGACATTATGAGGGGCAATACAATGAAAACGATCGGTGGAAAGGAAATTTTTTATACTAGAGGATCTAGAACAAGTAACTGGATGCAAATCTGTTGGCTGGGACCGAAGCCAGTCTTGCGCCAAAAAAAGATGAAAAATTGCCCAATGGGGAGAATCTTGGACTGTATGATGGATATTTTAAGATTTCCCACCTAAATGATGCCTGGGTATCCATGGTTTACTTCGCAACGTTCTGTACGTTCAAATTCTTTTGGATGTTTTAAGATTCCAATAGTAGATGACGTTGTCCTTTTTTACTCAGGTTTGACCATCTGAGTGTAGACTTTCATCACCTCATTCCGGTGTTGTGTTAGCCACCAAAGTCTGGCTCTCTGACATACACTGAGTGGCCAAATTATTATGACCACCCCCTTAATACAGTGTTGGGTCACCTTTCGCTCTTATTACTGCTTGCATTCTTCGGGGCATGGATTCTATGAGATGTTGATAGGTTATAGGAGGAATTTGAGACCAACTCTGAAGAATGCACCTTCCAATTCCTGCAGATTTGATGGTGCTGGATCCCGCTGCCTGATGGACCGTTCGATCTCATCCCACAAATTTTCAATGGGATTGAGATCTGGCGATTGTGCTGGCCAACGAAGCAAGGTGAACTCTCCGGCATGTTCTTCGAACCATGTCAGGAGGATGCCAGCCATATGACAAGGAATATTGTCCTGCTGGAAGTATCCATCCCCGTCAGAGTACACCATTAACATGACGGGATGTACTTGATCTGCGACATTACTTAAATAATCTTGGGCACGCACACGTCCGTGCAGAGGAATCGAAGGAGCCAAACATTGCCAAGAAAACATCCCCCAAACAATAATACTGCCGCCACCAGCTTGAAGTGTTGCGACGATGCAGGTGGGGTCCATGCTTTCGTGTTGTTTTCTCCATATTCTAACCCTGCCATCTGCATGATGCATTTGAAATCGTGACTCATCGGACTACATGACCCTTTTCCAGTCATCTACTGTCCAATCCTTGTGCTCCTTGGCGAACTGTATACGTCTGCTCTTGTTCAAGGCTGACAGTAGAGGCTTTCGAACTGGTCGTCGGCTTCCATAGCCTAAACGGTGTAATGAGCGGCGAACAGTTCGTTCAGAAGCGGTCACACTTTGTTCTTAATTAAGATATTTGCCGCTATTTGACGCACTGTTGCTCTTCTGTCGCCCTGGACAACTCTGACCAATCTCCTTTCAGCTCGAGCATTGAGGAGCCTGTGACGACCACACGCTTGACGTTGAGAGCTGTTTTTGCTTGGTAGTCCACTCTCTGTAAACATTAATAACTACTGCTCTTGAACACTTCACAAGTTCAGCTGTTTTGCTGATACTGGTTCCGACACTGCGCGGGCCGACGATCATCCCGCGTTCAAACTCAGTTAAATCACGTTTTTTGCCCATATCGTCGCAAAAAACACAATGAAACTGATGGTTCACCTCACCTGCATTCCCTTTTTATAGCTATCTAGCCCTCTAGCGGCAGCGCTGTGACGCAATAGCTCATTTGCCTAAAACTGTCAGGTGGTCATAATAATTTGGCCACTCAGTGTATAAGACGCAGTTTGATGGTCACGTTTGGTCTATAAGCAGCAGTCCGACCTTTATCATTGGTGTGGAGGGTAACTCAAATCCTCGACCTCAACTCAATAGAACAAGAAACAAAAGTCGCATGGATAGAAGTCTGGACTTAAAGCGTGACAGGGTTTTCTTCGCGATGTATGGTAGTACATTGTCATGCAGCATTACAAGATGCCAGGCTGGTTGTTTTTGATCAGTGTATCCCGAGTTATATTATAGTAGATGGAATCAGTGGTGTGGTCCTGGGAGGAGAATTCGTTCAGTATTGAACCTCAGTGATTATAGAAGATTGTCATCATGACTTTGTTTGCACTGATCTGGAACTTCCATGCGCTGTGCTTCCATGTTACATGTTAAAGTACGGTGTAGCAATCTATTGCTCTCCTGATGGTACTGTTGGGATGTTATTCTGGTAGCTGAACTCAGTCGGGCAGTACATATTTTACAATATTGTAAGTGATGATGGACAATTGTGTGGACACTGCCAAGAGTGTCCTCATGCTCCATGATGGCATGGTGCTACTGGTCAGGCTTCGGCTTCCAAAGATGTTTGAGTCCAGTACGACATCGTGCAGATCATATCATCACTAATAAGCAACCATCCGAACCTGTATCTCAGTTTCACTTTAGATGAGTAACCTATTTCAATTTTGTGTGAAACTGTGCGATACAGGTTCGGATGGTACCCAGTTAAGACGGTTCTTCAATCTATCAGCAGCACTCTGCCAATAGTGTAATTTGGCCTACCAGCTGCACGTTGTTCTTCCCGGGAAGCTTCCATTTGCATTTTCTGAGCGTCCACTGATACGCAGGCCTACAACAAAGGAGTGCATAGCCATTGAAAAAATGGCGCCATTTTACACTGGACCAAAAAAGGACTGGGCTCTCCTGTATGATAACTCTTTTGAAGTGATGGTCAGTTGAAGATTGCAATCGTTGCTAGGCAACACAGGGCTCTAGCCGTTTTCCTGCTCAGTAGCTTCACTGCAGTGCTCTAGCATTACTTTACAGTAAAATGAAAAATAACGCTTGTTTATTTAAATGGTTCATTAAAATGTGGATATTATGAATATGTTTGCACTTGTATCTCTCCTTCGTCTTTAACGCTCTCGCTATAAATAGCCCAACCAACAGGTGGTGCGAGAGACATTCTTTGCGTCTTAAAGGCGAGACCGTAAAGTTTGAAAGGTCAGGAGGAGGAATTTGTATTGTCCTTCGCAAACAAGTCGCTTTTTTGAGAAGACCACGCGCCGTGTAGAAGTGGGTAATAAAGTTAAAGCTTAACAGCCTTTGCTTGGACCCCTCTCTCTTTTCCTCGCGAGCCAATTACTGTGTGGTGGCGGAGCGCAATCTGCCCTCCTCGGTGACCTGGAGGAGAGGCTCCTTTAAACTGTAATTGATTAGCGGAGCCTTGAGGAGCAGCGCGACAGGTTGATTGGCGCGGGAAGACGACACTTCCGGCGAGGGCGACGACGTCGTGCTGGGATCTCGGAAGTCCAGTGTCGTCGGGTTTTCAAGCTGATGGGCTCTATTGCGCTACTGTTGGCTCAGGACTGGATCGATAAAACGAAGAGAAATGGAGCAGAGTATATGAGTTTTATTGACACACAGGTCTCTATGACGTCATCTCCTGTGCCAGATTTTATAATTTGCAGCGTTTATTTTAATGGTCACGTAATTGCTAGCATAGATATTCCAACATTGAGACAAGTTAGTTTTAAAACTTAGATGGTAATCAGATGATGCAAAATCAGGGGAATAAGGTTTATTAGACAGATCTGGCCAATCGAAATCTATCATCTTTTGGTAGGTCAGTCTTAGTCTTTAGGAATACTTTTTCGCAGGGCTGCTATAAGCGCAAACAGTCCAACCTGTATTATCATTTTCTGCCAAAAGCATTCTGTGACGTAGAACTTACTTCTGCAATAGCACCACCAGAATGACGTAACAATGTTTTATTTTTTCCTTGTTCAGGCCTAGTAGTTTCTAGAAGGCAGCGCCATAGTCCATTCAGCGTTTCTTTACTCGAGATGTAATGGCCTTTTCAATTGTTGGGCATTGTTACAATAAAAATTAAACAATACATAACAATTGACTTGTTACAATCTTGTGAGTAAGGCTGGATGGACTATAGTATGATACGAAGGGGGTTCAAAAAGTTATGCAAGTGAATTTTTTTTTTCATGTTGCTATTAATGTACGAAATTGACGTTTTGTGGCGCTGATGACATATTTATAGGCTTCAACGGTTTCAACAGTAGACATCCACCCGTTCTCACGCAATCAGTTCCGTTCGAATTCATAGTAAAAGACGCTGCGTTCTTTCTATGGAGTATTCTAGAGAAAGTGAAAGATTTTACATCTTTACCCGGTTTAAACTCTGGAATGAAGCTAAAGAAACTCATGAAGATGAGGCCCCTGTTTACGGCAGTAATGCATGTACATTTAACACGGTTGCCCGTTGGATTCGAAAGTTTAAACAGGGTAGGCTGAGCTTACAAGATGACTCTCGCTTAGGTCGACCAACAGAAGCAGTGAACCAGGCAACGATAGAATCTCTGCATAAATTAGTCACCGAAAATCCCATATCTCAGTGATTATTAAGCCTATTTGTTGGTGTATCAGTAGGTTGTATTGAGAAATTTCGCACGACCACCTTCATCTGAAAAAAAATTGTGCGAATTGGGTACCACACAAACTGACCGATGGTCAGAAAAAGTTGCGTGTTGAAAAAACGAGAGAGTTGCTCCATTTTTCCTTCCAAATGGTTCCAAAAGGCTTACAGACATTGTCACACGAGACGAGAGCTGGTTTCATTATTACACAATTCCTAGTAAAACAGTAAACTGTGTTTGGGTAGGTGAAGACGATCCTCGACCGCAGGTACTCAGGCGAGATTTTCAATCCCGCAAGCGTTTGTTCAGTGTTTTCTTTAATTTTTCTAGGCCAATGCTTGTGAACTGTTTGCCAGAGAGTCTTACAATTACAGGACAGTACTACCAAAACATTGTGTTATCTCAGTTAATTAACAAAATCAAACCAGCAGAACCTTGCTTTTGCAATGATAACGCGAGTGCCCACAAGACGAAGGCTGTTGCTGCCTGTCTACAGCAAGAAAACTACAAGTTCTTCCACATACTGCCTACTCTCCCGACCTAGCACCATGCGAACTTCTGGTTGATCCCTATGGTTAAAAGTAAAATTGCTGGAAAGCCATTTCGTCGGGTCCAAGATCTCGCACCAGCAGTAAATTCATCTCCACGGACTTTACCAGAAGAAGACTACGGTCTGGCCTTTGATACGTGGCTTGAAAGGCTACAACTTTGCATAGATGTTGGGGCAGAGTATACTTTGAAGATTTTGATCGTTGTTCGTTTTTGTATAATTATAAGCCTCACTTACATAATTCTTAACCCCCCCCCTCTTATAGACCAGTGTTCAAAATATTAAAAGAGTAATTACCTAAGACTAACACCAAAGAGAAACAACCAACCGTTTTTCCACAAATAATTTAATATACATGTCCGGGTGTTTCATAGGCTATGACCAACTTGTTAGTTGAATAACTTGTCAACAGGTGGAGCTAGTGCCGTGAAAGTTTCTACACATATGCAAGGAGTCAAAGGAAATGGATTCGGCTTATTTTCGACAAATACAGTACTGCAGTTGTTAACGGTGAAATGTCTCGATATTCAGTCGAAGAGAGTGTTTTTTTTAATCAAGACTTTTTATCATTGTGACCAGAGCCCTGCCGAATCAATCAGGAAGTGGTCTAGTGCTTTTAATTTCCTTTAGTCTCAAGTGCTGTTTGAAATAAAGATCTTTTTCCGTTCACATGTTATTCCCCTTTTTCTTTGGTCTATACCTTGTGAAACAACTGCAGTACTATATTCGTCGAAAATAAGCCTAATCAATTTCCTTTGACTCCCTGCATATGTGCACAAACTTTCACGGCACTAGCTCCACCTGTTAACGAGTTATTCAACTAACAAGTTGGTCATAGCCTATGAAACATCTGGTATGTACAGGGTGATTCAGTCAATTTCTGACCATTTCAGTACTATGATTTATTGACCCATTAATGTTTACAAACTTAGCATTTCAGTATGATATTTTAGGCAGTTCGGAGTTTTTATTCCCGTGGAAAAGTCTTGATGATATGCTCAATGTGGCCACCAAGAACGTTTTGAACTGCTCGCAGCCGAATGGTGAAGTTGTTCATAACTCGATTCAGGATTTCTACATCCACAAGGGTGCAGCAGTCGACGATGCTTTGTCGCAGCTGGTCTAGGGTTCTTGGTGCTGCAGTGAACACACTGTCTTTAAGGAATCCCCAGAGATAAACATCACATGGGTTTAGGTCAGGACTCGTAGGGAGCCAAAGAAAGCCACGAATCGATCTGGAAACCTGTTTGAAATGACATGATTTCCGAATTTCTGATTGAGAAAGTCTAGCACTTCATTAGAGGTGTGAGGCCTAGCCCCATTCTGTTGAAACCATGGATGTCGAAGCGGTATACGCCTCCTTCGCAGCTTGGGGATGAAGAAAGTTTCCAAACTTGTTAAGGTAAGCCTGTGACGTTACGATGCCCTCAAAAAAGAACGGACCAATGATGCCTCTTTTGGAAATCGCGCATCAAGCCATAACCTTTCGTGGATGGAGAGGTGACTTATGGATCTCATGAGGGTGCTGGGAACCCCAAAAACGAACGTTGTGTTTATTAACGTCACCTGACAGATGGAAGAAGGCCTCATCTGACAATGTGCCCACAGGTTGTCCACAATGTCCTGATTGGCTTCCATTTCTGCTCCAAACTCCATCGCAAATTGTTGTCGCTTCTGTCTTCCTGATAAACATGAATCTTATACGGGAAAAGGTGTAAATCCTTTCGTCGTGGTATACGACAGCCCTTCTTCAATGGATAGGCGGCGAACAGTTTTTTTGGTAAGGGAATCGACCAACCTTGTGCGAACATTTTCGACAACTTCGGCCGTTCGAACACGAGCTTCGCTCCCGCCTTTTTTCTTGCATTTAACACATCCAGTGGCACGAAATTGCTTGACAAAATTCATGATTGCTTGCCTGCCTGGTGCGTCTCGACACTTATACTCCTTCCGGAACTTTCTTTGCACGGTTACAGGTGATTTTGTCTCGGAAATACCATTCGACAACCTTGCATTTTTGCTCTGTTGATAAAGCGGGCGCCATTTTTCAACAATACGATTTTCATGCAGCGCCGTTGCGACAATACAAACTCCAACTATTTAGAAATTCGATATGGCGCTCATATTCTTTCAATTGTTTATCCCTAATGCACGTCATTCCAGTGAAATGGTCAGAAATTGACTGAATCACCCGGTACATTAAATTTTTTGTGGAAAAGCGGTTGGTTGTCTCTCTTTGGTGTTATTTCTATGAACGGCCCCTCAGGGTATACTAAATATAGTAGACCCCCCCCCACCTCATCTTAAAGTTTCTGCAAGGTTTCATTGATACGAGGCATTCTGTCTTCTGGAATTGTTTTGATTCATGACAATGCAGTGGCAACGAGCGTATACTGCAGTGGTAACAACAGCTTTTCGAGTAATTTGAATGGAAACTGTTCGATCAGCCGGCATACAGCCCAGACATGGCATCGAATGTCTATCATCTTTTTCGAGAGCTGAAGAAGGTCTGGGAGGCTTCAAGACGCCGTGGAGACTTGTTTCAACATGCTGACGTCAAACATCTATGAAGAGGGTATTGGAAAACTCATCCATTGGTATGACAAATGCTTCAATCTCTGCAGTGACTATGTCGAAAAGTAATTTTGTTATTTACACTTGTCTTTATTTTATGCCCCATCGGAGGTTGAAAAAAATAGCCCTCGTATTAGGTAAGCTTACACAAAAGAATTAGAGCCACCCATCATTTGCATGTCTCGCGGGGCCCGCCCCCGTTACTGCCCACTTATTTCCTAACGCCCTCCTACCATCCATTTGCTATTTAACGCCCCCTCTAATGACCCTTCCGCCCCCTAGAGGGTGATATCGCCCACTCTGAGAAACACTGGTATAGAAAACTAACATACAACTGCTGCTGATGGACTGATGCTTCTGCCCTCTGCCACTAGTTAGCGTAGCTGTGCTGCAAGACGGAAAGATACCGCGTTTTTCCACTGGAAGATGAATTCTTTGACAGAACATGCCCGAATATACCCAGGACGAGCCTGGTAAAGCCAGTGAGCAGCTTCAGCAGAAACAACGTAAGGAAAGAAAAGCAAACGGCACCAGACAAGGCTTCAATCACGGGCCAGCGTATGTAATTATAGTCTTAAATTTGCAGTCAAGTGATTTTTCTAGGTTTCAATAGCACGTAGGTGCGTTTTGGGGGTACTCAAGAGAGCAACGGCCTGTAACGTGAAGGATGCTGCGATTAGCTCCTCGAATGGCGGTGCTTATTAACCTGTTAAGGCAAAGCGGATGTGATGGCCTGTGAAATTATGATGCCGATTTGCTTGGCTGGTTCCCCGTGCTTAAGGAAGGAGAAAAATGGAGGCGATTGCTATCCTGGAAGTGAGGAAGACTTTGTGGAAAGAGGATGAAGGTTGACGGGAGGAGAAAAGGAGACATATCGAACGTCACATGACATCAGGATGTCGAGCGGAAAACGACGAAGGATTGGTGAGGAGGGGGTAGCGAGTTGGCTGGGTGAATCGGCTGTTGTTTCGCGAGCTCTGATTGGGCCTTTTACGCTGCTGTTCCGGCTTGGCCATCTGAATGATTCGAATATTCACGGCGAGAAATGGGAAAAGGCAACGAATAGGAGAGTGACAGGGGATGGGGATTGGTTGGCGGGAGTCTTTGTTAGGGGGTAGGACTAGACGGTTTGAGGTATTTTTTAAGTTTTAATTGAACGCACGTGATCATTATACTTTTAAAATGAAATTTGTACATATTTATTTGCAATTACATACAATACAGTTCTTGTAGATCTATAGAAATACATCCAGCCAAAAAAGGTTTTTAGGGGTGAGATTAGTGGAATGGGAAAGACATTTCAAGATCCGGGTCTCTAAAGGGATGTCTGGTGTCATTTAATGTTGTTTCCTTACATTGTTTGTACAGGAGCTGCTTATTAGTTCTACTATGTCCATCCGTCTGCTTGTGTTCTGGATATCTTCGACACCTGCATGCTTACAAGACTGAAATTTGGCATACAGCTTCCTCTGGCTATGTTTGACTTGGTTATGTAGTTTGGTTCAGACTGGTTCACTTGAATCGGAGTTACGGGTCTCGGAATGAGAGGGGTCCAGTCAGTCTATATGGTTTGTTAGTATTTAAGAGTGGAATTTAGTGTGCAGTTTTATGGAAGTGGTCACGTGATCTTTAAAAAGGGATGTTGCTTCGGAAGGAAATCGTACAGTTCATACGTTTGCTGAGACAGTTCGCCCCATAAAGACTGAATGTTTTCTTAATGCTTTGGTCTTGCACACGTGAGTACTCTGTATGTGTGCGTGTAATGGTCAGCTAACACTGTTGAACTGGCTATTACAGTATGTACCAAACTGCTTTTAGGCTTATTGCTTTCAGTAGAGCCTGTTACCAGTTCCTAATTGTTGTTAAGTTTGTTGTTCCTGTCACTAGATGGCGAAGATGTACTGCAAGGACGAATGCTCCAGATAACCTAACAATCGGCTTTCTAAGTAGGTACCATGAAGCGTCCTGTAGGATCCATCAATTCAGGCTTGACCATCTGGTTAAGTGTATTGAGATTCGTAATGGCTTGTTTTAGAAAGCTGTGCACTGTCCTTCCCAAGTGCTGAGGTGGACTTAGGATGAGCAGGAGGGTTACGAAACCTCTGATCCTGTATTACTATTGGCGAATAGTGGTTGTACTTGAAAGTGGTTTTACGAAACTTTTTGCAGTTGTTTCAGGTGAGGGTTTCTCTAAAATGGTCTGTTGGGTTCATGAACATTTTAATGTTGCCTTTATTTCCATTATAGATTCTAAGATGGAGCGTTGTTAAGTCGAAAGAAGAGCGCTCCTAATTAGGGATTTGTGGGAAATTAATTTTTCAGAGGCATTACATTGGCGAGGAGGAGGAGATTTGCCAGCTCGACGCAATGAGATCACTTGGCTGGAGACAGCACAGTGAATTAAAATGTACATTATCTGGGCGAAAGAGGGGTTCCTTTAAACATTTTGTAATGAGCTTAAGGAGATCGAACCGCGGGTTCCAGGAGATTTATTTTTTTTCATTTCATTTCATTTTTGAATATTTGATTCTCCTTGGAGGCGAGTGGAGATTTTTGGTGGGCAGATCGATATTTCATTTGAAACTGATCTGAGGATCTTTCCAGAGGATTATGGGATTGGGCCCTGCTCTATGACGAGTTGTCTTTGAAGTAAAGCTGCAGGCGTAACGGAGAATGGATGTCGGATGAAAAAAAGAGATGTGCTATACGGTAAACAAGCTCTGTAGGTTTGTTCTTTGAAGCGATGTACCGGTTAATGCTGAAAAGGTTGATTTGTAGCACGTTGATGTATAGTGTCCGTTTGTTCTGTAGATGCATAGTATGTAAACGGAACCAAGCTTACAGTCGAACCACATCATGTAGCTGTGTATTGGTTCATTCCTCTGTTCCTTGCATACTTTCAACATTTATGAACATAGAAAGTTGAAATTTATATGCAGGTAGTTATAGCATGTCCTGCTTCATTTTTTAATATCGTTTGGATGGTCCATTAAGGTCGGAGTTACGGGAGACCTTCCGACCCATATGGTATAGAGTACACTCCTGGACATAGCTTTCCATACATCCCCCTTGCAATAAATAATGTTTCAACCTCTAACATTTATTAATATTCAAAACTTCATTTAAATAGCCAATAAAAGTTAAAGTTTTCATTTTATTCTGATAAGTCTTTGATTAAAGTCAAATTTACCATCTTGGTGGGTTTTTTGCAACATAGGTTTTTTACAAAACAGGTAAGATGATGTTTAAGCAGAAGGTTTACAGAAGTAAAAGCATAGGCATCTCAATCAACCATTTTTCGATGTTTTAAGTGCAGGTTTACAATATTGAACTCGTAATGCGTCACTCCACAGAACTTACCAATCTTCAAACACCAGGATGGACAAAGCTACCTCAAAATTAGTTCAGAATGCAAACTGTCTGTGAACGCAGTTCAGTATGTGATCAAAAATGACTATAATAAGCCAAAGAAATGCTAGGTAACCACAAAAGTTCTTCCCGTTTTTATGTTGCCATAAAAGGAAGTGACAGAAGATGTGCAAATGAGTGTAGAGTGTGGTCCAAAATCTGTCAGGGTGGGGCAGGAAGGTTAGGCTGTATAAATACAGGGCTATTGGGCATTCACATCAATCACATTTCGTGCAGAAGTGAAGATAAATGGAATTATCGAAGGAGATCGTAGGTGTTGTTTGCTCTATGTCTTCAAGGTGGGCTTGTCAGCAGCAGCATTAAGTCGCCGAATGTGTCTTGAGTTTGGGAATGTTGCTGTGAATGAACGCACTGCAAAGCATTGGTTCCAGAAATTCAGGTCGGGAGAATTTGCCATTTCTGTTGAACCCCACAGTGGTCAACCACAAGCCTTAGATGACCAGGCCCTGAAAACGGCCATAGAGGAGGACAGCGGTTTAACATGTGGTGAATTTGCCAGACGGTATCAGGTTTCTGATGAAAACAGTTAGACATCACTTGCACAGCCTAGGAAAGACGTACAAGTTGAGGAAGTAGCGGAAGAATGGAGCTACTTATTGTTTTCTCACTGTCCGTCTGTGCGTCCCCTTCATTTCCGCATTTTTGAGGTAGAAGGTTGAAATTCGGAATGTACCTTACTATGGGCATGTGCACCTTCACTATTTAGTTTGGTTTTGATTGGCCTACTGGGACCAAAAAGTCTACGCGTATTTATGCATATGAAGGAGTGTAATTTGGTATGCAGATTCCTCTAAGCAAGATCAATACTTGTATGAAGTTTGGGCCAAATTATCCCAATGGGTCGGAATTGTGGAAGAGGAAGTTACTTGGTCTCTAGAACTATGGCAACATATGGCATGTCATTCATCATTCGATCGAGCTCGAAGAAGATAGAGCTTGTTTACACTTTCTAAATGATACGTTCGAGAAAATCAGTTTTTCGATAAAAAATTGGGGAGAGGGGTTAACAGGTGAGATAAAAGGGTAAAAATAGATGATCTCAGGGCTTCCGCTACTTTCCTATAATTTCCTTGGGGTCATGGTCAAGAAGATCACATGGTCTTCAAACGGCATTAATTGACATGTTAAAGCTCGGATACAGTATTCGGACGTTTAATCGAAACAAAATAAGATATCTCAGGCTGGAGCAAGTTGCAAGAGCTGTTAAGCTGCTCCAAGAAGGCTGCTCAATCAGGTCCTTTGCCAGACAGCTTCAGTGATCCAACTGACTGGCCGTTATTCGCGAAGAGCTGGAAAGGACGCAAACGCATAACGACAAGAATGCAGGACCGATATCTTCAAACTTCTACTCTTCGCCGACGAACTCAACTGATAAAGACTTACAAAACCCCCTGCGTGCGGCATCTGGAGTGGTTGTTTCTGACCAAACAGCCAGAAACGGACTACGGGAAGGTGGTTTAAGAGCCAGAAGGCTGATTCGTATACCTCTCACACGCGCCGGCGCCGAAAAGCCCGACATAGGTTTGCCCAAAAACATATCAACTGTCAGCTGTGTCAGTGGCGGTCTGTTCTCATAACAGAGGAGTCCAGATTTCGCTTAACTCGTTGTGATGCACGTCAGCATGTGTGGAGTCCTCTGGAAAGCGCTTTGCTAAGCAACAATGCAACAGACAGACAGAATGGGATGTGGTTCAGTCATGGTTTTGGGGAGGTATCGAGAGCCGTACTGATCTCGTTGTTGTCCCAGGACGTCTCCATACTGAAGTCTACATCAGGGACATTCTGGAAGATCACGTAGTGCCTGCTGCTTGTGTTGTGGGTCCTGATTTTGTCCTTATGCAGGATAATGCTCGTCCGCATACGGCACGTGCCATTCAGGAAAATCTGCAAGAGCGGAAAATTCCTAAATTGGAGTGGCCAGCAATGAGTCCGGACATTAATCCGTTCGATTATTTGTGGGACGTGCTTGAAAGACGCATAAGTCAACCTTCCAACAAGTCCACAATCACTGCGCGACCTTTCGCAGGTCCCCATTGATAAATGGGAGAGCATTCATCAAGCAGACATCCGTCGACTTGTGCGGAGCATGCATCGCAGATGCGCAGAGGTCCTTCGAGCTCGTGGAGGGAATACACTTCACTAGAGAACACTCCTAAGGAAACGTGTATCCAGAGATGTCTTGAGCCCCTTTCTTGAGAACAGTTTTCTCACTTTAGTTTCACTGGGGGTTATGTCTGTCATTGGTTTTTTCGAAAGATGCTTGGAAAACTAAGCCATGCACTTGTTTATATGTTGAATAAATTGAGACCGCTTCATGTGTTGATGGGGTTGTACGGATATTTTGATTCATTTAAATAACATAGGCGTTCTGTATTGTGTTCCCTTACTCTTTTGAGCAGCGTAAATTCTTTATTTGTTTGTTGCGTCTACAAACATTATCATGATTCAATGCTTCAGACTGCAAATTCGAAACTAAGGCAACTAGATCATGTAGATAAATTGGATAACAAGAGGAGAGAAATTTTCTTCCCATTTTTTGCTCAATCTTTATCTCCTACTTTAATTTCAATTTTACTCCCAAATTTAAACTCTATCTGTTAATAATAATTGGCCTGCGAACAGGGAACCGAGCTTTAACCTATGCTCATAGGGCACGTTTAATAGCGACAGATTCCATGTCCGCGGTAGCTTAGTGGTTAGAGCTCCGGGGCGTATACCCGGAGGTCCCTGGTTCCAGTCCAGGCCGTGGAATTTTCTTTACTATTTTCACTATCTATTTGTTAAGCCTTTTAAGAGGGCCATTTTCCTTGTGCTCAGGAGTATCGCCACTCTCCTCGGAAGGATTATTTTCTTGTTTTGTTCTTATGTGGCAAAATTGCAGTCATTCGTTGTTGCTTAGCGAACTAATTTATGGCGTCCGTGTAGGTGTCGATTGCCTTTTGAGCCCTTTTTACTTTTACGAGGAGGAAATTAAAGAAAAATTGACTTGGGTGGGGGTGCAACGAGAATGCGGATTGGATTAATGGTAATCGAGTATCGCCTCGTAACAAACTGGTTTTGACGGCTCCTGTCACCTGGCTCGTTATTTAATAAACGCATTTGAGACGAATGGATTATTATGATTTTTATTATTTATGGCTGTAAACGATAAGACGCTGATGATGGTGATGAAGTGGTTGTAAATTGATAACGGACTTGTCAGGAGCGTGACGCATGATTAATAATAAGAAATGGAGCTGATTAACGAGGTTGTGGCGTTCTGTACCATTGGAGAGGGTTTAAATGCTGCAAGTGGAAGCCCGTTTTTATATACATGTGCATTGGTTGGCCTTTTAACTTTTGAATTTCAAAGCTTAACATGAATTCATTGCATTCAAGGTTGGAAGATACGAGGGGAAATCAAAAAGTAATTGAGTAAATTTTTCCCAGCATAACCGTCATGTATTTGCAAAAATCATTTTATATATTTTGAACGATGAAGATTGGTCTACCTCTCAACATAACAACCATTCACATTTAAGCATTTGCCCCAACGTGAGACCGACTTTTCGAAGCTATTTTCACCTCATTGTCGCTGCAGAAGCGTGTGCCAGCGGGGTGTCGCGTTAGAGGTGCGAAAAGGTGAAAGTCCGCGGGCACCAGATTTGAAATGTAGGCTGAATGGCGTAGGACTTCCCACTTCCAGGGCTCCAGTTTTTGCGACAATGATGCAGTAACATGGGGATGCGTATTGTCATGCAGAATGACTATCTCGACAATAAGCTTTCTGCAGACGCTTTCGGCGCAGAGCAGTTGATAGCTGATCCAATGTAGCAGAATAAGCAGCGGCTTTTACCGTTTCTCTTTTGGCCAGGACATCGGTGTTCCTTGCGGAAGGTGTTGTCTTGAATTTTTGGAGGGGGGAGACTCTGTGTATTTCCACACCATACTCTCTCGCTTCGTTTCGGGGGTGCAATGTGCTCAAGGAATGAGTATCCCTCCTTGTGGTACCGAAAGAAATGCTCCAAACTGTATGCCATGCGGTTCTCCCATTGCTGTTGTGTCCAATTTCCTATTCTCGGCGAGACCATTTTTGTCGTTTCAATGCTTTGCATGGTGTCACGGAATAGTCGCTCTTTCGTGTATGTACGCTGCATGCATTTCAAGCCGGATAGTTTTTGTTGACAGAAGTTCCTCGAAATGTGTGTTTATCTCGGATGTTGTTGTCTTGTGCTTTCTAACCACAATCCGCTTCAAAACCCTTCTGCCTCTATCAGTGAGCTTAGACTTTAGGCCACTGTTATGCTTGGAGATGATGTTCCCTGTTTCTTGTAGGCTGTCATAACAGTTAACATCTTCTTTGGATCCCAACAAGAGTGGCCGTTTTCGTTATTGAGGCTCCTGCAAGTCGGGCCCCAACAATCATGCCTCTTTCGAAATCTGAGAGGTCAGCCATAACGGAGTTTCAACGCCGCATTATATTCAACATCCGCACGATATCACTGCTTCTAATAGACTGTCGTATGCACATTCTCGTCCGCTAGGTAGCACTATTCAAAACAAGTGGTCAGTTTTCCCAAGGAGGTGCTGTATCATCGAAGACTTGGTCATTTCCTAACGGGGAGGAGGGAGGGGTTGGAGAGGGCTGGAAAAAATCTGAGGCAAGGAAAGCGTTCGGGGCATGTTAGTTTTATTAGTCTGCAAATAGGGTTCCCACCCCTTAAGAAATAAAAACTGTTAACAAATATCTGAATATCTATCTCACGGAAGACGACTTCGGTTGAAGCTCGCCTCTAAGCCTCGCCATCCTCGGAGTCGCCATGCGGTTAATATGCAGTCCTTCCCTCCCTCTCCTTCGCTCTGTGTATTTACACATGACAACTTTTTCATAGAACCAACGTTTGGTTCCATTCATAGATTTTTGCCCTCTGAATATTTAATTAAGCCTCTATTATTTAGGGCTTGGCTAGTCAGCGGGAGATCTTTGACTTCTTGTGTGTGTGTGTGGGGGGGGGTCTTTCCTTTGCTGAATAGCCGTTCGTTGCCATGTGTGGGTTTTAAAACCCTCTTCCGCTCTTGTCCAGAGAAATCAGCTTAATTAGAACGTTATTCTTATTTTCGTCTTTTGTATGAAAAGTAACCTTTTTGGATCCACGAGTTTAGCTATCATTTAATTGGTTGATTGAGTTGGGTCGGCTTCTTTATGAAATTTTAGACAGATTTTCTCTCTGAGTTTTGCAGAGAGAGATTGTCACCAAACGGCTGTTGATTCAAACCCCAGTGGGTTCCCGGGTTCGTCAGCGGCTGTTAGGGGACCAGTCGCTGAGCTGGATGATCCCTCCTCCTCCTGCCGTTGACCCTCGACTTTCTCCATCTCATCAGATGACCCAGAGAAGCATCGTCGAGTTTTTGGGCTTCGTTCGTGAAGCTGATTATCGAAGACAAGTACGCACCGATTTATTTTCTTCATTTCCTACCTTTGCATCCCAGTTACCAAATTCAACTTTCCCTGTCTAATAAAGGCGTTTTCTCTCTCTTTCTCTGCTCATGATTCTTACAGCGGTACTTCGAAGATGATTGTCGCCCTAGCATGATTGCAAGTTACATTTATTTTTGCTTTGTGTTTTAAAAGCCATGGGTATATTACATTGTTGCTTATTTATTTGGTTACTATGATTCATTTCTATGTTGTGGATTATTATGTACTTTTGTTATTTACTTTCTGTCATTCTGCTTTGATCATTAAATTATGTTGTTTTGCTTTTTAGAGCCTTTTTATTTGATGCATTTTTAAGTCTTACTTTTGTCTTGTTTTTATGGCCATTTTGTTCTTTCTTGTTCCTCATTGCGAGTTGGGGGCGGCTTCATGACTTTGATCTCGTCGCTATACATATTTTATCATCAAATTCACAACGCAGTTCGAATTCATTGTTTATGAAGCTAGCCTGCCAGATCGTGGTAGTAGTTTTTGTTCTTTTTGTCTTTGTTCTATCGCGGTCTCCACGATGGTTGGTGTCCGTCACTTGAGAACCCCCTCCCCCCGCCTTTACCAACGATAGTGTTGCCGTACCGACAAGGATTTCGACTTTTCAACGATAGTGATATTGTGAAGCCAGAATTCGTCCTTTCCACTATAGATCAGATCGATTCCTCTTTCAACGATAGTCTGTTGAACAGCTCTCTTCCGTGGAGTGTTTAGTGGAACTCGGCTTTGCTCATCGTTGACGAGTTTGTCTTTTCATTCGACAAAATCTTACATAATCTACTTATCCTAATTTAACTTAACCTAACCTGCTGTTAATATGAGTTGCACATCCCTACGCTTTAATTACAGATTTAATGCACTTGGGCATTGATTGTACGAGTGTCTTTAGATAGTTCCTATCTATCTCCAACCATAATACTGCTTACAATTTATCCCGCAGATTGGCGATGTTATTCGGATGGCGATTCTTCCGCTTAACACGTTGTTCCAGGTGATCCCACAAATTCTCTATTGGGCTCAGATCTGGGGATTTGGCGGGCTAGTTGAGGTGCTGCACAGTCTGATTGTGCTCGTCGAACCACTGATCTAGCCCTGTGAACCCTGCAGTTATCGTCTTGATAGTATACATCGTCCAGGTCATAAACTTCCTTGACGTGATCCACAAAAGGCAGCAGTTATCCATCCAGAATATTACGATAGTGATGCTGGTTAATCTTTGTGTTAATTTCAAGGAGAGGTCCTTGTTCATTGTACTGACAAGAAAGGCTTCATCTCTTCTTCTATGCACACGACGTCGAGGGTCATTCGAATAAAGACAAAACTTTGATTCATTTTACCAAATGATGCGTTTCCAGTTGTCTACAGTCTAATTCTGATATCGCTTGCAATCACTGTATACGAGTTTTCTTGTGGGCTGGAGTGAGCATCGGACGCTTGCGAGGTAACTCCAGATATCCATTTTATGCTGTTGCCTCCTTAAGGTTCTTTCACAAACTTGTCTATGCGGACCATTATTGACTTCCTGCAGTAGCCCTGGCCTAGTTTGAGAGCGGTTGGCCATGACCAGAACCCTGATTATATTCGTCGGTCCCTTTCAGTCAGCTCTGACTTACGACCCATTTTTCGTAGCCCAGTTCGACACGGAATAACACAAACTGCTGTCAGCGTTAGCATTGTTTATATGTTGCTTAGCTGCTATTATTTCGCAATGAAATGGGCTCATGCGCATTCATTTGTATATTCAATTTACAGGGTGATTATAATTAAAGTTACGATTTCAAAAATCGATAATTTGAAAACTACTCGTCAAAATGACCTGATATTTTAGCAGAACAATCGTGAGGCAATGGAATTTTGTTTGGCGAAGG
>JAHWFO010002816.1:977942-989277 GCA_023313115.1 Rhysida immarginata
CAAAATTTAATTTAATTTTTTGAGATTGTTCTGTTTACATCCAAGTGTAATTATCCCGGGCAACGCCGCTTACCTTTGCTAGTAGCTAATATTTTTTCAACAATTCATATTCTAGTTTTGTGCCTGTATATGTTGTATTTTGCTTTTCGTGTGATTTGGTGGTGAAATAAGCATGCAAATCACCTTAGAAATTCATAATAAAATATTATTCTATTTTTTTGCAATGGAGTTGTAGAAATGCAGCAGAAGCCCGAGTTCATCTTTTATAACAGTCCCCTGGTCTGTGCACGGCTATTGTTCTCTAGGTTGAAGTTTGGTCCGTAGACAATATTGTCCGCCAGATGGCGATAACTGCGACTCTTCAGTAGGCTCTTAAGTAATTCTTCTTTACAAAACGTGTAAAGATTGAAATTAAACGAAATAAATTTAAAGTAATATACGTTTGATGAGTTCACAAATTTTATTAAATATGTAAATAATGATTGAAATTTGAAATGTTGTCCAGTTATTAGAAGAAAGGCTGATTTTCATTTGTAGATCTTCAATTCATATAATAACATGTCAACATCTCACATTTCTTCTTCTTCTTTTCAGCCTAAACGAATTTAATCGTGTGACTGATAAGTGGATAAAGAAAGTAAGCTTTTATTAATAACGGAAAAATACAAATGACCATCCCCTTGGACGCGGGTTCGACCCCGGCCGAGGACGACAAGGATTTTTTCAGGGGGAAAATCCTGAAATCACGCACTTCCTTCGGAAGGGAAGTAAAGCCGTTGGTCCCGTGTAGTCGTTTGCCGGCTGCACGTTAAAGAACCCTTGCGAGGCAAAATTTGCGGCCCCTATAACGCCGTCCTGAAATGACCATGGCAGTTGAAAAGGACTTTAATACCAAACAAACCAAACCATCCCCTAGACGGGACTCGAACACGCGACCAAGCGACTCAGAAGTCAGCTTGCTAGCCTCTTCGCCACCTAAGCAGTCTACATTTTATATTTCAACCACTTGGTGAATTCTTAAACATATGCATTTTTTAAAGTTTATTTTATTTACTTTCCATCATTATAAATTATGTAAAGGAGTATTACCTCAATAAAACCTCAAAAAATAAAATGTAAATAAAAATTAATTGATAATATGTTACAAAACTCTAATAATGTTATTGCCATTAAACAAATGATTATTTAAAAAATTTAAAATTTTTATCAATTTAATGTTAATATATTTATAGTTACTGAATAATACTATTGTTTCTAAAAATTATTAATGTGTTTAAGGAAGAAAAAATAATTTTTTCCATGGTTCCTGTAGGGCAAAACTGTGCTATTCCTCAGTAAGAGTAGAGTCACTTTTTAGGAAGAGTACCGCATTTGAGTGAACTGTGCCGCAAGGCTTCTGATTGGCTTTTCGGTATCACGTGGCATAATCGCAGCCATTTTGAGTTTTCCCGGGTCAATGCTTGCTAATCGTTTCTAAGTACTTCAGTGAGCTTTGAAACTTTCTTGGGAGCACTTGAGACTTTTATCAACAAGTATTAAGTTTCAATCGATAAACAAATTATTTTTTTCGATAGCAGTTGCATGTATTAATAATAATAAACAAAGTTTTCCTAAGGTTTAGAGATGAATAATTTCGTCAATTAGCTTTCGCTTTTTCCGGGCCATTATGCCAAATTGTTGCGCGCTAAACTGCATAAGTAGAATAGGGAAATTAATGTTTCCTATTCCAAATGGGAAGAACAAACATGCCCACGGCGGGATTCGAGCCCGCGACCCGACGGATTCAAGAACTGGAAAGCCTACGCCCCAGCCCTCTCAGCCACCGGGCCGGCCCTGTCCACTTTAAATGAAATATATCATTAAGATTTAATTTAAGCAGTGCAAAAACGATGTGAAAATGAAGAAGAAAAAATAGAAAAAATAAATATTAACTTGTCTATTTTTTTTTTAATTTCAAATTCATAAAAACCATGTAAAACATAAAATTCTTTCTACATTCATTTGAATTAAATATTAAATATATGAAATTTTATAAATTAACGAAATACAGATTATATGTTATTGATGACCTAAAAAAAGGAATTGATGTAACAATTTAATTTGAGCAGTAGAGTTATCTATTATTTTTACTACGTTAAATATATTAAAAACCTATTTATCATGTATTAAGTGAATTTACAAATTGTAAAATATTACATCATAACATTTTACTCGAAATGCGGCGTGAATACTTTGAAAAAATGTTCACAAAACAACGTGATCTCCATACTGTTCTTTGTGTGCAGAGAAGAACTAAACTCAAAATGGCGTCGCTCAAGGCGATTGTGATACTCTTCTTATAAAGTGACTCTAGGAAGAGTCGTTTTTAACGCCATCTATAGTGTGTCCTTGACAATAACCCAACTGAATAGGACCTGTGCACAGACTGGGGGATAGAAAGACCATGGTTTTTAGTATTTTAATTGAAACAGCGCCACCTACTGACGAAATAGTGAACTATTTTTTATTGCACATTGCACTCTCCCATACTCTCGTTAAGATATACTGAAAATCTGACCAAATTCGGATTGGCCGTTTTTGAGAAATGCTTCTCAGAGTACGGGGACATTAAATATAAACACCCTGTACTCACGGCAAAATTTATTGAAATTCCTTGTACCGGCTGACGTTACCGTGCGTACAATAGCCAGCAGTTGCAACCACAAATTCTCAGGAAAACTCTTTGCATCGGTTGATGAAAATAGCCCTTTAACACCTTTTGCGACGGCAATGAATAAGTTCTGTCATCTGTAAGGTACTGTTCGTGACCCTGATGCCGATAGTGTCAGTTTCAAGGTTGCTCGAATGGTGCATCCAACACTTCTTTGAGCATATTCTGTTTTGCGTTGTTTATGTGGGTTTTGTAATGACACCACAGCTCTCTTGAGGTTGGCTGCGTCACTACGGGTAGACTGGCGCCCGTTTCTGGTCCTATCCTGTAGAAGCTGTTTGTTCTTTGAATCAGATATGCTGAATGCGCCTTTACTTACGACATGACATTGCTCCGTCTTGCACTTTCCAATTATTAGGATATAACTGAAATGTATGTCGGAAAAAGCGCATAAGTACCCTTCAATTTTGCCTTAAGCTTGTCAGCTAACTGCCTTGACGTATTCTGCAGTAAACCTACTTTCAGCCATGATGTAGTCACGAAGAATCATCAAAATGCAAGGTTAAAATTGTTCATTATGCAAAGGGAGGTTCAGCAGTAGAGTAGTATTCGTCCAATCCTTGTAGCAGTGCTGACGTGAAGATATCCGAATCTTTTGATCACATAGAGTAGCATATTTTCCATAATTCTAGTAGACTTCTTAACATGTAAAGGCTTTTGCAAAGAAGATGAAAAGTAGCGATTTCTCAGATAGAAGTGTCATTGTTTGGTAATTGACTCTTTCATAACGTAAATTGAAAATAAATTATTTTTTTTTATCTCCTTTTCTGTTGTATTGATTCGTTGCTTTCCTCGTTCTGTTCCTCTGACACCATTAAAATTCCATTAAGTTCTTTCCTTCGGAAAGAACCCCCCGACGGAACGGCCCCATATTTTTTATTTTAAACATTAAAGTGGATTTGAACATTAATTTAAGACTTTATCTGGTCGTGTCGCTGGGTTTTTAAGTGAGATTTATAGCCTGCGGCTGGAAACGAGCTCACTCTCCGGTTCGTCTTAGAATTGGAGGCTAATGACAAAAAGTTGCTAAGCAGGAGTGAAAAGCTGATAATTAGGAGATTGATGGGGATATTGGGAAGCGTTTCGAGTCATTCTTGGAAGTGCTAGAAAATGGAGTATAAGGAATTCGTGTATCATACTTAACGCCGCCCAGTGAGCATTTAAAGCGATAGATATCTGTGCTAGCTTACAGAGTTGTTTTTGCTATGAGAATGTTAGGTCAATAGAGTTTATGCGGGAGCGGTTTGGGTTTGCATTCTCAGGAACATCCCCTAATACTTTTATTGCGCCACACATAGCAGCTATAACAGCACGAATTCGCTGTGGCATGGATTCAATTAGCCGCTGGAAGCATAGTTCCGTGGTGTTTGTCCATGCGGATGCAACGGTTGCTCCCAGTTGATGGTTATTGGATGGTGGTGGATCCATGGCTCGAATAACCCGTTCCAGCTCATCCCAAGGATGTTCGGTTGGGTTCAAATCCGGGGACTGTGGTGGCCGGAGGAGTAAGTTGAATTCATTATCGTGATTCTGGAACCATTCCATGACTACACGAGCCTTGTGACATGGAGCATTGTCCTGCTGGAAGTACCCTTCCGGTAGGGGAAACACAGCAGCCATGAAGGGATGAACGCGGTCGGTAACAATGTTCAGGTAGCCCTGATCATTAAGCCGTTGTTCTACAAGTATCAGTGGACTAAGAGTATGCCATGGAAAACTTCCCTAGACTATTACAGAGCCTCCATCAGCTTGAACAGTGGAAACCAGATAGGAGGGTTCCATCGCTTCTTGCTGTTGTCTCCAAATTTTGCATCGGCCATCTGCATGGTGCAATAGGAAACAGAATTGATCCGATCAGCAGACCTTCTTCCAGTCATGGACGGTCTAGTGTTGGTGATCACGGGCAAATTGGAGACGTTTTTGCGGTTTTGAGGTCAAAGGTACCCGGACTGACCGTCGGCTGTTGTAGCCCTTATTTTACCAAAGTACAGTTTTGTACTCCACGGTTAGTTGACGAGTCGTGACGTTTTTATTCGCACGAACAAGCATTCCCCATCCTACGCTCACCCCTACTTGTCGATTGCGTCCACAAGCTTGTCTCTGGCTGGTTGTTTTTTGGTAGTTTAATCAGTCCTGGTAAACCTTTGAAATGGTGGTTCGGGAAAAACCTAGAAGACGACGTGCGGTTTCGGAAATAATCAGTCCACCTCACCGGGCACCAACTATCATCCCCCGCTCGAAGTCGCTCAGATCCTTTGTTCCCCCCATGGTAACGGTTAAAGCACTTGCAGTTGACAGGTATGTTCTCGCTTTATATTGGTACTGACTGTCACGTGACCAACTGATACGTAGTACTTGCTTTGCCAGCTGATTTGCATAGTCATGGGTGCTCTTAATGAACTGGCCAATCAGTGTAAGAGAACTAAGAATCATGCTGCCATGAGGAGGTTTGCTCCGCGTACAGAATACTTTCAGAGGCTCTTGTTGTTCGAGCACTTGCTAGGCTGCTGTTCTTACCCTGTCCTGGTGGGAACCAGTGAACTAGTATCTGGCATACTACCTCTTCTAGCGGTTCAGTGTACATGTCTATGATGTTACAAGATAATAATGAATAATAGAGCCAGTATATAAAATTTGCAAGGACACAGGTTTTGCAAAAATTATATCATTCTGGTGAGGTGTGTTCAAAATCTCTATTGAAAGTCCTATTTAGCATAATGAGGGAACGTGTGAATTGAGGTTTAAATTGTAATGACGGTTGTTTAAACATGCAGTGTTTGTTTTTATTGTTTGGACTGACACTGAAGTGTAGGTTCCTGAAATCTGAATGTAAATTTACCTATCGCGTTCCGTGACGTGATTGCATGGATAATGAATCTGCAGGCGAGCACTTGATTAAAATTATTTATTTTTGATTGTCGCGTAAATGGTAATTAAATGGCCTGGAGCTATAATCAATGAGCCGTTGTGGCCTGGTGACGGCGTTGTTGTCGTTGTGATTGTTCAGTTTTGGGGATTAACGAGATTGTGTGTTTTGAAGAGGAAATGAAAATAAACAGTCCAATGAACACTGTGGTGCGGGAGACTCTTTGGTTGATGTCGATTGTTCGCAACCTTGTGAAGATAAGTTTCCTGCAGAAAGAGAAAAACATTGCTTGAACTACAAGAGATTGTTCTGCCGAGAAAGTCGTACCTCACTGGCATTCCGGAAAATGACGCAGCATTCCTGGATCATCCTTGGTGATGATAGTATTTCGAAATTTCCTATACGATTAGAAACGTGGGCTCGATAATCACTGTCCTTCGACTTACAGACATAATTTAGAAGCATGAAAGATTAGAAGCATGAACGAAACCGATTTAATATACTTCATGTACTTCATGAAGCGTTCTCTGATCATACACCGGATCAAATTCGACCACAGTGTATACCCAGAATACATGCTTCCATTTTTTATGATCCTTTAATGCCATAGAAACCTAGGGTCCTCAGTTCCGATTGGCGAATGGTTATTGTACTGGCGATACCTGAAGTTGCATTTCAGATCTCTATAGGAAGTTTTACATATTGGGCGATTGGACCTAATCTGTAGTCGTCGCTTGAATTCATCTCACAAGTTTTCAGTGGGATTTAGATCAGGGCTCTGGGCAGACCCATTCCTGCAGAGATCTTGCTTTGTAAGAAGGGGCATCGTCATGTGTACAGGAATGACCCAATCCAAAACTGGTGCCACAATATTGGCATTGCAGAATCGCCCAGAAGGTGTAGTTGCTACTGGAACAAGTTTGTCCCTTCGAAACCATAGTATGGGATAAGTAAACATGAAGTTTGTTTTGTTACCTGCCAGGCCAAAGTCAACCGAAGTGTGAAACGAGATTTGTCTCTCGCGAAGCAGTTGATCCAGCATGTCTTATTCACACAACTCGAGATTCTGATGATGGTGTCATGGTACGGAGCTTCTTCTAGGCATATGGAATCATTCACCTGATATTCATACTGGTATATTCAGCTGGGTAGTGATCCGTATTGTAAAATAGTCTAATTAAGTGTGATTAAATTGGTCAAATATATATTTAGATATTTATTTATTTAAGGTTAGAAAAAAAATAAGTACAGCAATGCCCTGCGAGGCCAGTATGGTACATATCAACAAGTTAGGCCAGGAGGGCATAAATAACTAAATAATGAAAAGTAAACACTAAGGTTAGTAAAAAGGATAATGATATCCAATAACTATCCTCAAAATGAAACAAAAATTTTATTCATCAAAAATCCACAAAGCTATGAGAGCTTTCATCACATCAAAATCATGGAATATTGATAGCACTGCGTCAAAATAATGGAATATTAATGCAAATAATAAAAAAACAATGTCAGAAAGAGCAAAACTATTAAACTAACACTAATAAGATGCGTCTCAAAAGTTTAAAGAATCATGTTTTTGTTCAAAACAAAAAAGACTATTGAAGGTACATACAAATGCTTTAATTACTGGCTGTACAAGGCACTTAAAAGAAACTCCTGAAAATATTATTCACGAAAAAACATAAAGTTTAAAGAACTACCCTCACATGCTGAATGGAGACGTCCAATATGTAAATTTGCTAGTGACAGGGTGTTTCTGTTCCGCAATTCGTCATTTTTTCAAAGAAAGCTTTTCTTCCACTCACAATTGACCTACGACAATGCCTCGCCAATCTCAATTCATAACCGATGAAGCTGCTGAAATCTGGCGATTGAAAGCCAACGGACCATCTGTTGCTAATATTGTCACAATTACTGGAAGATCCACAGCAGGGGTTTATAATGTCTTGAAGAAGAGTTCATGGTTCCACCACAAACCACGATCTGGTCGTCCCAAAGTTACTTCGACTCGCAATGACAGACGCATTGTACGACTGGCAGCCACACAAAATCTTTCTATTCGCCAGATACAAAACGTGACTGGGTTAAACATATCGAAAGACACTGTACACCGGCGAATAATTGCGAGTGGGCATGCTGTCTACAAAAAATGATGAAGAAATCGCCTCTGGCTGCCAAGAACATTCAAGACAGGCTACGTTGGGCACAAGAACACGGTCTGGAAAGACAAATGGATGTCAGTGTTGTTCAGTGATTAAAAGAAGTGGAACTTGGATGGTCTTGATGAGTGGGCATCATACTGGCACGACCTACGACAGGAGACCTTTTATTCAAGACAACAAGGAGGTGGTTCTGTCTTGGTTTGGGGGGCTTCGCATTCAACGGTACCACCAATTTGGCTTTCTTAGTGGAAGAGAAAATTCGCTGACATACCAAGAAACCCTGACACAGTATCTGTTAACCGTATGTGATAATTAGTGTGGTCCTGAATTCGTGTTCACGATCAACAATGGAGTGGTTCAGAAAACAAAATATTCGCGTTATGACGTGGCCCCCAAAAATCCCAGACCTGAACCCCATAGAGAATCTATGGGGAATCATGTCTCGTGCAGTTTATACCGGCGGAAGTCAATTTTCTTCGACTGATGAATTGAAAAGAGCAATTGAAGATGCATGGTACAATGTAAGAACAGAAACATTGTTCAACCTCAAACTCACTGCCGAACAGAGTATTTGAAACAGTCAAGGCAAATGGTCGTTCAATTTAAGCCATTGTATAATTCATGCAATGTTTTTTTCAGTCGTTCTTTAAACTTTTGAGACACGCAAAATTCCATTTTGTTGAATATTTTTATTTCTATTATGTTTTCGTAAATAATATTTTCAGGAGTTTTTTAAATTGCCTTGTACGGCTAGTAATTCAAGCATTTGTATGTACCTTCAATAGTCTTTTTTCTATTATTATGTACAATTTTGCGTAGCCGTCTATCTGCGCGTGTCGTCATTGCACGTTTGCGTCTACATTTGTCCCGACTTGCTTATAATCCATAGCCGGAATTTGCTTGTTTTCAAAACTTTGGAAACGGCACTTTGTGAGCAATGTACTGTTTCGGATTATCACTTCCTTTGCGACCTGATTTGTGCAATTGGAATATCAGCTCAGCTTACGCTGGGTTAATGACAAAACCTTTTTGGATGACATTTCTCAATAGATAGTGAATTGAAATTCTTTAGCAGCTGAGGAAATATGTGAATGATAATATAAAATAGCAAAAAGTATTCTATCTTGGAAAACCAAATGGGATATCCCATTCCAGAATATGTAAATCGGAATATTCCATTATTTTGAAGGATGAAAAATCTCATCACTTCGTTCATTTTTTGATGAATTGTTTTACTTTTTGTATAGAATTAAACCTTATCCAATAAAATTTCTGTTTCATTTGATCAATTTAATTACACATAACATGAGACTATTTTACAACACGGATCATTAGACAGCTGAATATTCCATTGTTTTGAAGCACACGAGTAGAACACGAGTTTAAGTAGTCGACTGCGTTCCAAGGACTACTTAAACATTGTTGCCGACCAAATCCTTTGAATGTATCCAAGCATCAAGGAACGAGATCCATACAAATTGAACATTGATTGAGGTCATATGATTGAAATGTGTTCTTGACCATAGAACTCACTGTCGATGCTCTCTAACTGGAGCCAGGATTGAAACAACGAAACAGCTCTGGATTCACGATATCCACTGTATGCAACCATTCGGAACCCTTTCTTTCTCTGAAAGGACTAATTGTGGCTGAAATGTCCGTTTAAAACAGGACGTCGTATGGGTTGGAACAATTGATGTTAACCAAGGCTGTTCCAGAACCATATCTGGATCTAGAACCATTCGCCGGGAATTGAGGCGGATCCAAATCGGCAGTATTATACCTATACGAGAACCTCTGATTTCTACGGCAAAGACCTGGAAAGTTGGTTTGCAGTAACGTCTGAAAGGTAGTTATTGGGCACGTGAAGACTGGAAGAAGGTTATATGGTTTGACGAATCTGGATACATTTTGTGTACCGATAAACCAGTGACATGCAATTCAGAGGTACTATTATATTCTAGTATCGATATAGAAACTGACTTTGCAGGGTTATCTCAAGGGGAGGAAAAAGTAATTTTCTTGCTGCTGTGTTAGAATAAGAAGGACTGGAAGACGCCGTTCTTTCATCAAGCAGGTGACGTTACTGGTGACCTTGAAGGTCTTGGTATTGTATTGTGGTAAAAACTGAACTGAATACGGTTTGAAGACCATGGTTGTAAGGAGACTGGAGTATTCTCCAGCTAGAGTACTTTGCACATTTCAGAGATACCATTGATACTGTAATGTCCATGTTGACTCTTTATTTGTTGCTGCGGCAGGCTTCCGATTTTTGCGCACACTGCCCCTAAGCTCAGTCCATCGTCGTGCGCGCTTGATGTCCTGTCGCAGAAAATTTGCACCATATTGTCATTATTGAGCCTACTTGAAGTTGCTGATAGTACTTTTCAGTGCCTGGAAGACGCCTTAGGTACCGATTGATAAATATTATTTAAAACGCCGGAAACTTAATTTGTTTCATACAGCCCCAATAGATTAGACTAAAATTAGGCCTACAGTTTTGAAATATAAAGTATGTCTTGTGACATATCGATCGACACGAGAATTTTCTCAGAAATTCGGTTCTCTTCTCGGATTTGACGTATCTTAGATGGTTTGGAAGATTTGACCCTGCTACGTGCGTTCATTGATAATTCTCACGTTGGAAGCACTTTCAGAAGCTTACAAAGGTATCTGTCGCTCTTATACGAGATCAATGACGAGCAAAGGTTCTTCTCTACCTCTTCTTCGGATCATTTCCGTGTACACCTCTAAATTCTTCAAATGAAGACAGGATATGAATGAGAGTATGGATACGGGGGAGTTCGTCTTGTTTGCAGAGCGCATGTACCTCATACGAGATGACAGGTCATCATTTCACAGGATGGATTGCGCTTCAGACATTGCCCGAGCGAAATCTTCTCTTACTGTTATTATGATGATGATTGTTATTATTATTCAGTTGCGATTTTTCTTTCTTATCTCCCAGGCTCCTCCAGTCTTTTGTCTTCCTGTCTCTTTGACGGAACCCCACGAAATCGATGAAGTCGTCTCCTGACATTTATCATGGTGTCAGGAAATGGTTGATGAGCAGCACAAGGCCGTTCTTTCGTGACGTCACATGAAAGAGCAGGGAATGTTTTCTTAATGGGGGGGGGGGGGGGGGGGGGCGCTCCCCCCAGGCGCCCTCCGAGGAGCCCCTGAGCAAGAAAATGGGATCGGGGTAATGATAACGGGTGCAGGTGATAATGGCAAGACACATCATCATTTTGTTGAAAATTATCTCCCGGGGTAATGTGGCGCCATTTTCGACTCCTTTTGTTCGAGAGGTACCATTATGCAATGTTAATGGCGCATTAGGCTTAAGAGGCTAATGAGAATGGGGTAAGCTGGGATTTCTTGATGAGTCAGATTTTCCTTGATTAGAAGCCTTTGTCCTGATATGGCGTCCCGGTTAGTATCTGAGAGGATATCTATATATATAGGTTCAATAGGGCTGCACCTGTATACTTCTATAGCTGCATACAAGGTGTTTCAAACCAAAAAACGTTTATTACAACATGGACTCGGAAATGCATGGTTTTCGCGTTAGAGACAGCACTGCCATGAAAATCTCGG